>JAPYZR010001007.1:0-36371 GCA_030522945.1 Trichopria nigra
CCTAATAACTTTTATATCATTACCTTTATCCAGTATCCCAAGAAATAATCACGAAAATCGCGTTTTTTTCGGCGCGAGCTACTAGACAGACCCCTTAAATAATTCTAAGGGAAAATAAAAGTTTGGATTTTTCGATCGATTCAAGTGGCATTTTTAAAATGTTCAATCAATTTCATTAAGCAAAACAGTATTGTAACGATTATTTAATTGGATTCGTTTTATTAGGCAAATGTGTTTCATTAAAAATGGATACTGTAAAAAGTGCATGAAGTGCATATTGATTATATAATAATAGCCAATAAAACTATTTAAATACATATGTTTAAAAAATATTATCATCTTAATGTTAGATAACGAAACTACATTTAAATTGTATTACGATCAATAACTGTAAAACAAAAATGTACTAATATTAAATGGTGTACAGGTAAATCCACGAATCTTTTAACTTTTGATGTTCCTGATGTGACTTGTAGCGAATTTTTTCATTTTATTTTGCAATAAACAATTTATATTGTTTAAACAATTTCGCGTTCCCTCATAAAACCTTTTCTATTCAATTTCTAATACATTTAAGAGTGTCTGTGATTTTTTTCGAGGCGATTTGAGTTTTCCTGTGACTTGTAGCGAATTTTTTCCTGTTTTAATGAATCTTTTTATGTATGTTTTATTGTTATTTTTACGTATGTAAAATACGTATGTTTTTTATGTCTTTTTCTTAATATATTATAAATTTATTAAGCGTCTAAATCGTGTTTTCCGATGCAGGGCCCCCCGTGTCGCCCATGCGCTGTTCGTCCCTGGCTCGGAAATTTTACGGTGCTACTTTACGGTGCCAGCTTCACTGTCATAGATACAGCGAATCGGATTCATATCTATTCTTCAATCCGCTCCAATACATTTAAGCCCAGTAATAATATTTATAAATTAAATCCTAAGCTTGTCAATATACTAAAACTTGCAGACAACGTTTACAACTTACATTATATGCATTTCAATACATTTGTTTAGCATTGGATTGTATAAATTTAAAGGTTAACCGTTATTGTGTTGTCGCGGTATTGCGCTAAAGATGTATGCGTGTAAATGTTTTGAATGAAACGTAACTATACAAGGAAAGACCAGTTGGTTCTCGGCTTCTGAGTAAGGAAATATAAATAATATTTTCGGATTTTTACAACATTGTAAATGAAAATTAAATAATTTTAATAATAAATAATATAATTAATATATCTTTGAATTAATACAAATTAAAATGCATAAAATTTAATTTATAAGCACATAATTTGATGTATAAATATTGAATTTATTCGAGTATACATTGGAATTCGCTTCGTTGTATGTAAATGAATTTGGCTCTCTTTTTTTTTGGCACGCCTGAATCAATTTCAATCCGTTTTCATTTACTGGATTATGCGAGCAGTTGAAATAATGAATGTCACTGATATTCTGCTACAAAATGAAACTGGCAATAACTAAGCCGGACACATTATCATTTCATTCAGGAAATATGTAACCTACACGCTGCTTTCTACCTTCAGACACAGATATTATCTAGTAAAACTGTCTAATAATTAATCGAAAAATTGTAACATTTTTACCAAGAAATTCTGTCCTTTAATTATGTCAGTTTCGTATGCATTATAGATATGCATGTTACACTAAACATGCCAGATAAACAATGTACTATCAACCAGGGGTTGGTTACATGTGATGGATACTAAAAAAAATTGATGTTTTTATTTAATATTTCTAATTTTGTTAATTCTGAAAATTGTATTTAACAAGGAACAAATGTTTGTTTATAGACTGAATCATTAATTATATATATATACTTTAAAATTGTCGTGTATACAGTACGTGACATCGGGAACTTTCTTACCTGCTTCGGGACTAACTATTGTCTCTTCATGATGTTCCTCTACAACTACGTCGGCGTCCAATACTTCGTTGGCCGTACCTCGTCTGCCCTTCGCTCTTAACAATGACTTCATGCGATCACCGAGACTCGATATACGCTTAAACTGTTTTAAAAATACTCGTTGAATTTGTCATCAGATTTAAAAAAATGGTTTTAAAAGGAAATAAATGAACAAACGATACTGCCATTGATGTATTTTGTTTATTTATTTCCATTTATAATTATCAACTGCCAGTAATTGTTTACTACGAAAAATGTTATCAGGTGAACTTATCGAATTTAGAACTATTTCTAAATTTGCCGTTTTGGACTGAAGGAGAAATCTACCAATAACATATGAGTGTAATCGTCACGATTTTATTTATCCAGTCTCCCATTGACTCTCGTTCTTAAAATTAACCTCGACTGCCATATTTTCATCGCCGACAAAGTAATAATGACGCAATTACTTTACGCGATAAGCGACAGGCAGACGGCTGGAGTGCACTCCCTGCAATGTTGCAAAGGGCAACGATGTTGTCGCCAAGTCAGTGACGTCAGGCGTAAGCGCTGCCTTGAATTTCATACCTTATCGTCGAGCCTGAGGCCAATGGCCGCAGTGTCTCAGAAATACAACGATAAGGCATCGAAGCGTAAATCTCCACGCGTCTCATTTAACAGTCGTACGACTCAATGTGTTGGTAATCTGTATCGAATCATTCATCGCGTGTATTATTCCCAGAATATGTTTTTTTTTTTTTTTTTTATTTTCATCAAAGCAAATTATGTTGTAAATAATCAAAAGAAGATTCTCCTTATTCCAGCAAGACAACTTGTTCGATAAATTGCAAGCGTTGTTAGAAATCTCCTTATCATATCGGGAAAATTTTGGTGGCGAATAAAAATTTAATGAAAAATCATTTTGCAGTATATTGCTTAAAGGTTTGATTGCAATAATTATTTGTCCAGGAAAATGAATAATGTTTGAAATATCTGTGCGATGACCTACCCTCTGCCCGATCCTCGCTGTGATGGAACTTTTTCTTTGCTTAGCATTAATCGGCACGGTTGTCGACGAAGCAGGTGCTGCTGATAGCAGAACATCGTCGTGGCCATGAGGCAAATCGGTGGATCCTACTGCATCGGATGACGTTGCTTCCTCGTTCATAGCGTAATATTACAATCATCCAGACGTGCGCTGAATGATGTCACAAAAAAGTCGGACATCCTCACAGATTGGTCAGCTGTCAGATCCTTCCCGATTAGGCGAACCAACCTTACAAATGCTCGCTCGGCTCGACGAGTTTTTGTTTTTAATATCATGGGCGCAAATCTTCACTATGAACGCGTTTATTTCCGATCGCAAAATACATATTTACAATTAATTGTTGATATTCATTGTAGGGCTCCAGTTTTTAAATAATATTTGATATTATTCATTGAAATATTATTGCAAAGCCCTTTTATATTATCGCGGCAATTCAATTATTAATATTAAGGGGGAAATTCCATAAATGATTCGTTCTTTATTTTCGTAAACTTATATATTCTTGGTAAAGAAAAACTGCAAAGGTTTTTCCAAAAATTTTGCAGTTTTTACAAAGTACGTATTGAAATATCGTCCATTTATTATTGTGTACCAATAATCAGTCACCAAAGACAAATATCGAGCGGCTGGACAATTCTTAATATCGCGACCGATATAGCAGTGGTCTTACATAGTAACATAGGTTCAGATGATTTTTCGAAAATATGCAGATAAGAATAAAAAATTAGATGCACAACTTGAGCTTAAAAATGGAAATGTTTCACAAATGTAACAAAATGTAACAAAAATTAAAAATTTCTATTATAAATAAATAAAATTTCGATTCCATGATTCAAGATTCTAAGATTCAACTTAGAAGATTTTCATGGAGAATTTTCATTTAAAAATTTAACTCCAATTTCCCCCTATATCTTGTTAGTTTCAGAAAAATACAAGACTTTAACATTTGTTATCAGCAAGGGCTTCAAAACTCTCAAAGCCTAATGGCAAAAAGGCTTTATTTTTTAATCAGTTAAAGGATCGCGTTGCAGGCGGAAGTGTAAAGGGATTTCTTATATATTTTGGACCGTTAAAGTTAATGCATTTTTACTTACCTGTTTTCAAAATGTGACCTGAAGATACGGAGATATTGCAATTCATATTGTTAAATATACAAACACATGCATACGAACATTTTATATAGTTAAAAAGCAGAACATTTGAACATATAAGTAGAACGTAAATGCCAAATAAAAATTAATTATGACAAAATTACTCCGAAATAAAAAAAAACACACACTTCTTTATTAAAAACTAACTAATGTATCAAAATTATACTGCAGATATGTTGAATTAATTAGTTTAAACAAAAAATAAATATATAGTTATTATATTTCCCATATATATATATACATATATGTATATAAATGCATATAATTATTGACATATGTATAGTTATACGTCTACTAGTTTCACGTCATGAGATAATGTTTTTTAATTTAGCATTACGTTGAATATAACGTCAGTATATGTTCTTAATCGGTAAAAATGCTGTTATCACACCCGGAAACCATTACTTCGTTGACACGCTATCATTGTCTACTGATGTAGTATATTGGAGAATTTTTTTCATTCACGTTAGCTGCTCGTATACATCACATGTTACGATAACACTGTATATTTTACACACAATATCAAAACCATAGATGATAAAATTGACGGATTAATATTCTGTCAAACACGTATAGGCTTGAAATATTACATTATTTATGTAGAGAGAAAATTTATTCTATTATCAAAGCTTTATTACAATGGTAAGGTACATTAAAATACCGATGACGACTGCTTATATAAGCCGCCACCTTTAAGTATATTATTGAGTTGTATATACTATGCTAAATGTTGAAATGAAATCATAAACAGAAGTAGAAGGTATTCTCTTCAAAATATGTTATAAATTATCCTAAATGGTAGATCCTTGATCATTCTTCTTATTCTTTACGTATAAAGAAACGAAAAATGGTCCAAATGATCAATATGCCACTTTTTAGTAAAAATTACATCATTATATTCTATCACTATATACTGCTATGTATCTTTCTCGAATTAGTATTTTTACATTTACTAACAAAAATGATGTAAAAGTCAAAATGTACATACATGATGCAATTTTGTAAACAGTAGTGAAATGAATATATTTGTGAGAGTACCAAGGCAGACAAATGTTTAATATTTCAAATTGTACAGTCGGATAGTGATTGTATTTATGAACATGTATATATATACCTACTACTCTAAAAAGATCTTTGACAGAATTTATCGAAATAAATTACTATTAAATGTTTTCCATATAATGTCAGAAATTTGTATAGTAAATAAAATATTTATGTGTATATACATGAACTTACCGCTGCACAACCTAATCAATTGTTTAACACTGTATTAGACAACATTTTGATCATGTCAAAAACCATTCCCTTGGCTTTTTTATATATTTAGTAACATCACTTTCAATGCATTATGACGCCGAAGATGTTATTCGATTGAAAAAGTTTATTAGAGACAGTGACGATTGTAGAGTGGACAAAGCAAACATCACAAACATTTATAGCAAATGCATTTAAACAAGAACAAATATCAAAAATGACAAATAAATACTCCATAAACTTGTTATGAATTAAGTTCCTCAACATCATCAATGCTGTATAATTCTGTCAAATTATACATTGTCAATTACGATTTGTTAAAATATTAAAGCAAGTGAAGCAAGTGGATGTAGCTGAAAGATGGTTGATTGAAGCAATTGTTTGGGTGAATAATTAGAATATTTTTGATATATATTTTCTAACCTGTACTTCATAAATTGAACTGGCCACTTTTTTAAATAAGTTTTTAAAACATTCAAAGATAAATTAGTTGTTAAGCATTATGTGCGGTTATGTTATTGTTTTAAAAGTTTACGTATGTATCATCCGTAGTGATAATGCATAAGATGCATTATAAATAAAATTTAAATATCATAAATAATGAAAATCTTTATTCGATTACAGCGGCACAAAAGTTAATGTCGTCCATTTCCTGCTTGTCTTAACAAAAATGTTATGCCAAGAACGTTTTATACATTACTGTGTAATCGTTAGGAAAATTATGATTAAAAATGATTAGTCATAATTGAGTAATAACGCAACCACTGTTTGTACTTAACGTAACCACTGTCACAAATATTTAGGTTTCCCATTTAAAAAAAAAATAGAGAGTTCGTTTTTAAACCTGTTTATATTTCTTGTACTTCGTAAAAATAACGATATTTCTGTTTTGGACAAGACTATAAACTTATTAAAAATTCGTTCGTTTCCATTCTCAAAAAACTGGTGAACAGATATATACAGGACACATAAACTAAACATTTTCGAAAAACATTGGAGAGATCCAAAACAAACGAAGTATTGCGCGTGACATCGGCGACAATAACTAGTCGACACTCCTTATCGTATATATATACACACACGACATAAAAACAAATTGCTTCAAGCCTCTGTCATTAAATGGCGGTAAATTTCCAAAAATATAAAACAAAGAAGGAAAGGTCCAGTTATATGGGGGAAAACGGAATATGATGTCTGCTGTCTGCAATATAGAAAAAATAACAAGAAACGGGCCGCCCACTTGGGGTTCGCCCGCGGCGGAATCAATAACCCCTCGGGGTTCAAGTGCTTACCGGATATGCGTAAGGCGTGTAGGGTACGTAGAATTCTCTGTTCATAATATATCAAAAGAAACAGCCCGCTGCCACCGTAAAATCCAGCTGACATTCGCAGAGATATGTCAAAGCGACGACGGCGCCACCTCGTACCATGGCCGATCGTTCAAGATGTCACGAGGAGGTAGGATCCATCTGCGAGGTTCGCTCTTTCGGCAAGCCTCATATCGTTCCAAGGCCCCGGATGGAGCCGGATCCCCGGAATTTGGCGATCGCGCCTAGGGTACCGCGGGCTTTCGCGTCGTCGAGGCCCATGCGGAGCTCTGGCGTCACGGCGACGTTCGCTGTCAAATCACTGCACCTCAGTGTCACCAAACCAGTGGCACAACACTATTATAGGGGAAAAAAAACTCTCACCGATTGTCGTGGGCGATTTTCACTTCGCGCTATCGCACGTTTTTCAAGACGGGAATATGGAGACTGTCTTTCGCGAGAATTACGACATTTCGCGGGAATTCCGCGGACAAGTGTGCGGCGGCGACAGATACGCCATTTTCATCGCGGGACTCCGCGAGTCAGTATAAGAACTACGGTTCGCGTCCACTACTGGCGCTCGCCAGACTGCCGCGGCCCGCAGTTCGCATATAGACGTAAAGCTCGGCCCGTTGCTCCGATCCTCGACCTTCCTGGCACTCCACGACGGTGACGGGCGCGATATGGGCGGGGGAGTTTCACGACCGTGGCGCGCTCCGTCGCGGTGCACCGATACTCCGTCGGTGCG
Organism: Trichopria nigra; assembly: GCA_030522945.1. Taxonomy (NCBI): domain Eukaryota; kingdom Metazoa; phylum Arthropoda; class Insecta; order Hymenoptera; family Diapriidae; genus Trichopria; species Trichopria nigra. The sequence continues at coordinate 7,409 of JAPYZR010001007.1, forward strand.
TTTCCCTCAAAGTGTTTTATCGACGTGCTGGCAGTCGGTATACACAGCGGTTGTCATATCGAAGCACGATAAAGAGTGTTTTTTGAATTTATACAAAAAAAAAAAAAAAATTATTCAAAAATTTTGTAAAAATAGTAGAATAGTTACCGACCTAACCTCGAAAAAAGATAAGTGTAAATTAAAAATGATTGAAGCTTTTTCTTCAAATTTGGACTGTGGACGGGTAATTCATCAAATAACGTATACAGTCTCTAAAAAAAATACTCGTGAAATTGGTTTGAAATTAAATGAGAACTTTCCGAAATAAATAACCTACGCTGTAAATAAGGAAAAATATAGCAATAGAGAGCAGTATAGAGTATAATAATAACAGAGAGCCAATCGACTCCTAAAATGCGGGGATTCCAAAGTAGAACAGTTACCGACCGAGCTTTTCAACAATAAAAATATAAATAAAAAATGATTGAAACATATTACGAAATTTAGGCTCTGGAAGGATTATTCTATATAACGTATACAATCAGCAAGAAAATTCCAGCAAAAATAATTCAAAATTAAATGAGAACTTTTAGAAACAAATTATTATTAAGGTAGGTAGAATTTATTTCCAAAAATGTTCACTGCAATTTTCATAATTTTTACTGGAATTTTGTTGAGGTAATATATATGTCATATAAAATCAGCCTTCCAAAGCCAAAATTAAAAAAAAAAAAACAAAATTCAATCATTTATAATTTGCATTTTTCGTATTTCAAGGTTCTGTCGGTAACTGTTCTGTTTTAGATCTCCCTTAAAGTAGAGCAGTTACCAACGTAACCTCAAAACAGGAAAAGTATAAATAAATAATAAGGATTAAGGGGGACAATACATCTAGAATGGTGAAAAAAATAGATATTTTCTGAAAGATTATAATCTGTAGAATATGTGGTTAAAATTTCAAGTAATAATTCGAAAAAATGAAGAACTTATGACGAAATGGTGTAATTATTTTTGGTGCTGGCAAAAGAAAATAATTTATTTCGGATAATTCTCGTTTAATTTTGAACCAATTTCGTCGATATTTTTTTAAGGATTGTACATATTATGTAGACTGACCCTTCCAAAGCCCAAATTTTGAAAAAATGTTTCAATCACTTTATTTATACTTTTATTGTTGGAAAGATCGGTCGGTAACTGTTCTACTTTAGAACCACCTTAACCAAAATTGAATTTTTATGGTTTTCGTTACCGACCCGATAAACTTTATTAATCAAATTCTACAGAAATATAATATAAAGTATCATAAGAATTTGTACAAATGGACCAAATTTGATCCTTCCATATATATGTAAACATTCGAATAATAAAAACGATTTGTAACATATATGTCGGCTTTTTTTAGCTGTCAGTTATTATTTTGCAGTCAGTTGTTTGACAGGTCGGTTTTCTGATATTGACAGAAATTTACGATCATTATACTTGTAGTAACAATTTGAAATTTGCATTTTAGAAAACCAACTACACCGTCATACTTTCTGATATTTTGTTACGTTACTTCGACTGCGACTTGCGTGACATCACGGCATTAAATAATTTTAATATTTTCACATATGTTTTTTTTAATGAGGACCACAATTTCTGACACCAATTTCCACAACTTTTGTTTAAAGAATTTTTTTTACATATATATTTCTTCCCCAGTAGAAATTTTTTACGGTCCTGATCAGGGACAAATGTCTACTCGCGATTTTTTAGATATTTGGGTGGAGCAGTTAAAATGTCTGACTCTGTAGAATTGAAGAACTAAATATTTTGATATGAAATGTTTAGATACGAAATATTTTGAATTAATATATATATTTGATAATCTATTTACGGCAAACCTACCAATGACTGGGCGTTAACCTTGTACAGCTGGTCAACCTAATCAATTTCGACACTTGTTTATAGATTGATAACGTTGTTCAGTTAGCTATAGGTTCATGTCCAGCGATTATTGGTATATGTGGTTATACATAACAAATATTAAACGCCACCCCCATGTCCCTCTATCCATATCTAAATTAAATATAATCTATGAATAATTAACGAATATCCTAAATTGGTAATGAATGAACGAATTTATTTGAATACAAAACTCTATTAATATATATATGTATATAATTTATACTCAGAGAATTATTATAAATTCTGACAGTTTATTGCAATTTCAAAGGAGAATATAATTTACGTTTTGGCCCGGAATAGTAAGGATCGAGTAATAAAATTGATTGTAATTTCGAACATGGAATTATAACGAACTTTTTTTTTCAAAATTGATCGAAACACAAGATCGTGTCATTAAAAAAATAGTAATCGATCTGATTAAATTTTATTCTAAAAATGGGGATTACTCTTTTTTCCGAGGTTTTTGAGAACAGCCAAACCCAAAATTATATAATGGCCACAGTGGATGACCTTCTCTTGAAACTCCAGGAGTCATTGACACTCCCGCCTTGCTTCCATTACGCACGTAGCTTACGTATGAATGTACAATTAGGCAATAATGCACGCGTCAAAGTATGTATTCACAAAATGTGTGTGCCTAACCTGACCCGAAATTAGTAACCTTATTCTCATTCTGATGTAAATTATTCCATTATTTGGTATAGGTTTCAAGAGGGCACTTTGTACAAAGTTTACTGTAAATATTTTTATATACGAAATACATCGTGAATAAACACTTTTTTATTACGATATAATCAACACGTGTTATATATATATATAGAATATATCTGGACGAGGAACCTTTGAGATAAGTAAGAATTCTGGAGTAAAAATAAAGTATACATGTTCAATGAATGTAATGCCTAATGAAATGTAAAAAAATTAGTAACATTTTGATAACATTTATAAATTATATCTCGAAATTCTAACTCACCCTTCACGTTTATTTAATCGCAAATTGTAAATTACTCATTAACATCTAATTGTAGTATAAATGTAATGGTTATTTTGTTCGTTTTTATTCTACATTTAACATATGGGTATAATGAAAAACGATTAAAAAATGAAAGCAACCTTCTAAAAGATACTCCATTACGGATGTAATGTAACTTGAAAATTTCATTGTAAATTTACGAGAAGGAGTAAAAAATAACAATGGGGAAATCTAATTCATTGTTACTTTATTTGACCGAGAAATTCTCCGAATTTTGCCGGAATTTGACAACATAAATGTGTAAGATGAATTCAATGTATTTTAACCCTTCAACGACCAAATCTACAAATTTTCATCGTGCCATTTGACATCACTACATTTTAGCATTTAAACTCCAAGAGAAAAATTCGACTGTAATCAATTATTATTGGCCAATAATAGTTCTTTCCGCGATAGTAAATGAGGAAATCTTTTTAATTTCAAAGTAAATAACTTATATATGATTATAAAAAAAAAATCTTTTTTTTTTTATTTTTCATTTATTCAATTTTATGCATTACAATACGTCTAAAAGTAAAAAATATCATATCCAAAATGAATATACTATTGGACACAAATTGCGATAAAAGTGAATTTTTATTTGTAATACTGTAAATTTGCCACAAACATGATTGAAAATAAAAATTATCAATTCTTTTTCGTTTATTATTATTTGCGCTGTTAAATCAATTTTATGAATTTTTAAAAATCTTATCATGGTAAAATTGTATATGAATGCGAAATTTGTGTATACATATATAATGAATGTGATTTTGCGGAAAGATTAAAATTTTTATATATGCGGTTATTTCAGTGTACGTTACATCCTCACTGAACATTGACCAAGGCTGATGTGAAAGTATGAAATGCTAAAACAGGAGTGTGTTCCAAATGTTCATCCGACCGAACGACAGAAAAGGATAATACGCATGTAAAAGCAAAGAGTATGAGAAGGAAAGAACATCGCTTGAATAATACGTCCAAAGTGGGATTTTATCACACTACAGTTATAGCAAGCGAAGAGCGCGGGAAAATTTCAAATTTCATTATTGTAATGAAATTGATCCTTAGTATGCGACTTAGTTATGTGACTTTAGACTGTCATTCGGTAGTCTTCTGGTCTCTGTTATTTCTTTATTATATGGAGAAGTTTTAGGAATTGTTTTAAAAATGAAGTTTTAGGCCATGTCTGCTGTGAAACTGCAATTCAATATAGAATAAGTCTAACCAAATGGTATTTTTAAAGTGTAACATTATATTTCAATAAAAGTTATGCTCCTGAAGTTCGGATCGTTCAAGTTGAACGAAAATTTGAAAAAACAAATGATTTCTTTTTAATTACGATGAATTTCGAATTTTCGATGATGCAATGTAGTGCATATAGCGAATATGTGATTGACATGAAATTATTATTACGAGATTTCTGTATTTAATATCCTTCTGAACATCAGTTGTTGTAACTATATTTAGAGAAAATATAAAAACAAAATAAGGACTCTGAAATTTCTAAAATTTTCTGATTCGATTATAAATCGACTATAAATTATATTTGTTTTTCAATCAACATTAACAGACAAATGAAAATAGAAATTACTCCAATTTCAGAAATGAAAGATTTCTTTTTTTTTTAATCTTTATGGAAAAGACCGATGAAAGGGTTAACAAACTTTTCTCATAACAAACCGCGATATGCATATTTTCTATACATATATATGTGACAAGAACTACAGTGTATATATATATTCTCGTTATCGCGACAGGCCTAAAACTGAGACCCGCTATCTATTATTTAATCATATATGCCTTTCACTCAATGAAGGCACGCATTGTTTGCAAATGATACCGAACCGAAAATCGTACCTCGACGATTGTTTGCGATATCATGCGCTATATGGAGGCATTAAAACAAATTCATCGACGAAAAGTCATGCCAACATTTTTATACATCATGACTCATGTGCGATGATATATGCATAATAAATTAATATTTAAAGTGCAAGTTGCAATGGAACACATTATGACGTAGGGCAGAAATTATAATATATAGTTTTTAATAGTATATTACGCAACAAGTGCGCAAAGTTAACTTTACCGTACGAGCAGCGAGTGCGGTGAAGTTGCGCACAAGTTGCTTACGATATTTTATGCAATTATGTGCGCAAAGAGCGACTATGTGCACTATAGTGCGGTAAAATTTAATTTGCGCATCGAAATTTAGTGCGCAAAGTCATACTTTGCGTACAGAATTGCAGAAAGTATTGTAAAGCATTGATGTGCGTATAGTTTTTGAGTAATTGATATTAATTTTCCTTATAAATACAATGACGCTTATAAATACAAAATGTTATTTGCGTATATACATCAGGGTGGGCCATTTTAATCTATGCACTTAAAATTCTTTGCACGTAAGACAGATACTGTAAAATGGTTAGACAAAAGTTGTAGGGGGCAAAGGGGGTCACACAATGATAGTAGTGAATTTGACCTTGAAGGTCATTTTCAAGGTCATATGGAAGTTAAGATGACATTTTTAAATGAGAACCTCTATTTTTTATTACGGATTTGAAAAGAGCAGGAAATTTTACGTATAAAGTGGTTACTTTGTGAAGGTCATTTTAAGGTCACTGAAGGTCAAATATGTAAAAATAGTTGAAATTGTATCCATTGACATTGTAAGCGTTTAAAAAAGGTTCAGATCACTTTTAGAGATGCAATACCAAGTCTACCAAGCACCAAGCAATTTTTCTTATGGTGAAAGTCGGTCCCAAAATGACATCTGATATATGTGGTATAGAATTCACAAGAAAATTTTCCTCCTTGTAACAATTTAACCCATACTCAAAATAATGCAAAACGTACAAAATGTTACATTTCTTAATGTTGCGATGTATTCTTTTCTAAAAATTACCTCATGAACAAAATCAGTATCAAAAATGCGCATCGACTATGTATTTTATTGTATCATACATAGAACTGATTAATTTTGAGGATATGTGTATTAAAATTGTAAAGAGAAGATCCAAAAACATTGTCATAAAAAACTTCAAGAAAATATAGCTTAAGTTGTTTTGGTTTATATAATGGTAATTGAGGTTTAAAATGATTTGATTTCATATATAAGTTTCATATATAAAATTCAATACTTCGTCCGACCTACGGTGCGGGTCGAAGTAATACTAATATTGTATTATGTGTTTATAATATAAATTATATTTTTCGAAAATATATATAATCAATAATTAACAAATGCGAATACAAAAAAATTTGTTATAAAAATATACAAAGCTGTCAAAAATACAAGAACTATTAATGTACAGAAAGTAATGTACTATAAATTTCTTACCTTCAAACAAATTTTTTTTTAAGTTTAAATAAAAGTTCGTACAATTGTTCAGAATTGAAAAATATAAATAATAATAAAAAACTAAACATTTATAATTGAAATAGATTAAACGAAGACTTCATATACATGTATTGTCATTCTGATGTGCTTGAAACGGAATTAAATTTTATTTTTTCTGTAACCATTTGTGTAAAAATATTGTTTATATGTGACGTTAGATTATAGAAAAGAAAATAAATCGAATATATATATGGTATTAGACGTTAATTAGTATTTTTCAAATCAATTGTTGATTGTATTGTTTACTCTTCTAAATAAAATAATGTTATATCTTTTATATTTATTGTATATATTCTCTTGCTAAAATTTTAACATTTTCATAACCAAATTAATGTCCTTTACAATTAATTCAATTCTTTTCTTCTCCTAATATATTACGAATCATTTCAAACTTGAATTATTCTTATACAAATCAACAAAATTCATTGAAATAAATTATAACAATTTGAAGAATAAAGACAATTTATATTATTTTATTAAAATTACTAACATATATAAAATTGGCACAATAATAAAGCACGTTGAAATGACCCTCCAAAATATATGTTTTATATATGGTACTAGATATGGTGAAATCTACGCAGGCTTCCGTGATAACGCATCCGCGTTCTAAATCAATGCGGTGTACGTTTCATATTTTTCATATTTTTCAAAAACCTTAACGACAGATGGTTCTAAGTATGGTAAAAAAATTTTCCTATATACGGATATGTACGAAATTGTCGTACTGCAAATATCTCTTTGCCGATCGTGGAATATGGTACTTCTGTTTTCTTTAGTATTGAATTAAGTCACATATATTTTATAAGAACGATCGTTAGGAAAAGGAAATGTAAAGTTGAGAATCAGACAGATTGCTTGCCGATCATGAAGCAAATAGATAGACAGCGATCGGACACAGTCAGTTCTGGGCCATCCTGCTCCTAGGAAGCAGACGCGGAACGTAAAAAAAGAAATACATAAAAACAAAGACAATATAGAAAAACCAAGCAAATCATCGAGAAAGGAAACTTCACAAAATAAGCACTAGTATACTAGGAACCTATCGGAGAAAATACGGCGCCTGAACCATCGAAGGTGGATACAGAAAGAAGCACTGCAGATCAGAGTAGAATTGCCAAGAAAAAATTTCTCCAAAAAACGCCGAAAAGTTCGAAAAAAATAAAAGATTGCATAGAACCATGAACACAAGAAACTGAAGAAGATACTGCGAGATGATGGAAATATTACGAGAACGTGTGTACTCAAAAAAATAATAAAAATAATAATAATAATAATAAAAGTACACATAAAATTAATGATAGGAACAATCGTCGCAAGTGATAGGGATGTATAGAACAACCGCATAGTAAAATTTGAACGTCTTCACTTTCCTTTTTTCACTAGGGAAATGACGCCCAAAACGCGTTCCTTTGTAAATTTAAGTTTGAAGAAAGTTGGCAAGATAAGGACATTTATTAAAAAAAAAAAGACTTAAATTACCATCGCGAACGAGTACCGAGAAAGACACGACGCACGAATCATCGTGCGAAGAAGAGGAGAAAGAAATAATGATAAAATGTGAGAGCGTTTTCAAAACCCGGACGCTTAATCTCTTGCAACACTAGCCGAAAGAAGATAATGGGCAACTCCCCACTAGTGCCGAAGAAACGGAGAACCAAGTGAACGAAAAGCATAAAGATGCGAATGACAATAACGGAAACTAGTGTCAGGCGAGGGACAATAGTCCCAAGATCTACGAATGCGACGAGATCTCGTACTAAACTGACAACGGAGGGATCCACTCTTCAAACCACGTGATTAATACGTCAGCTCACGAAACATACATATCATAAAATAGTGCCGACAATGCAATCCCCTACACAATTAATGAATTATTCGATATATGATGAATACGCTGAACCATCCGTAATACTGATTAGATATACTGATGTAGGACGTTCCTCGATTATGCGGATATGACAACCGTATTAAAACTTAAATAAATCATTTTTGAGTCATGAAATTTACGACAATGAAGTGGAAATGATCTTTTCCATTTAAGTGAGGAAAGTGAACGAGAAATGTATAATATCGATAGCGATATATGCCTAATGTATAATCGAAAACGATAAATCGGTACCAACATCAGATAAAAATGATTTTAATAAATTATCTCTCCGGACTGTGTACAACGAAAATCCGGTGCACATAATAACAATTAACGGAACATGCATCTTGAAATTAGCACCAAAGTGGTGCCCACGGAATAAGGAGTGTATTATTAATTGCAAACGATAACATCAAATCTCACGATATCACTTTCCACACAGACGAATTTAAATATATCAGGCATATTTTTGAACATTTTACGAAAAGCACCATCAATATCAAGTGTTATGACCAACATTCGAAAACTAGAAAATACGGATAAGAATCGGCACAAAATGGGTCAATCGGTATTAATAACTCGTGGAAATAACTGATAGGGCACGAGAAATAACAAACTGGAACTATAAGTACATAACAATAAAATCAAAACTATAGAAAATGTATTTGATCATTGCCTTATCGTCAATGGTAATGGTCATTTTTATTTGTTCTAAGTTCTTCCCGCAAAATAACTTCTGTACACTTGCACAAAAAAGGAACCATCGTGACACTGACGCTGTGTCACATACGATAAGGCGAACGAAAGTGACACCATAATAGGTATATGGATAATTCAGTGGAGGATCTCGACTCCGAATTAGAATCGTACTCTTGCGTTGATAACCGACATTGTTCAAAGTTAGATAAATTAAACAAATGATTTTCAACAAATATAAAAACGGACATAATTATGAAGACTGGTCAATATGTGCTTAAATTATGTCAAGATATATTATAATAATAAGAAAATAAATAAGAAGAGAACTCGAGTTATGTATTTTTCGTTACATTTCCTCCGTGCCTACGTATCTCGTACACATAAAATGACATTGGAAAAGTGCACACTTTTCGAGCCTTAGTCGACCACGTGCTGCGTAACAAAACAGTCGTGTAATATTTATCGGTGTAAAAACATGAAAATATAAATTTAAGAAAAAAGGTGCTAGAAGCAAGAATGCTCATACAGGAAGAGTTCGGAAAGGAAAATAGCCAGGAAATCAATTTAGTATGGAATGCGGAACAGAGAACTTCAACATATGGGCGAAGAAATTGAACAATACTAATTACGACGATATATATATATTTCGCCAGCCTGTGATCATATATGTTGAAAAAACTGCAACTTCAATTGTAACGAAAAAATAAAATTTTATTAATATAAGCATTGTATAATATATTTCATATGTGCATATAAAAATATATATTTTTAACAAAACCTTGAACCTCTTCAAAATGTGACCTGACACATCTGTCAATAAACTTATAAAAAATCTTCTGGCCTGCATCTTATTCCAAGGGCGTCTTGTTTAACCGATAAAATGTGTTTACTCGTGCCTAAGGGATGCATTGTCTCGAAGTAATATTTACAATTGTGCATCGTCACTGACATTTCAAGATCGCTCTCTTTTAAATTCGAACTTGAAGCAATACTCGGCATGTCTTTGCTTATAAAAGCATAATTCTTTGCTAATTTAAACAATTCAATGTAAGAGGATGTATTTTCCACCGTATCATTTTTCAATATATGCAAGGAAGACTGATAATTCGCTTTTGAATTTGTGTCTTCGGAACTACTAGTCTTCATTAATGTTTCTTTGCTTTCGTATGAGCTTTGATTAAGGTCATTATCTTCATTGTGGTTAACGATTCGTTCACCGTAAGATTTCGTTCCACTGTTAATAAAGTCCTGAATTGAATGGATTTCTTTATTTGAATCATTGAGGAACATATATTTCCTACACTCTTCTGCCACGGGGCTATTTAATGATTTTCGATTGCTCGTGTCCTGTTGTGTGTCTTTGACTAGTTTGTTGTTCTGGTTTCTGTTTGTCTGGTTTTGTTCATCCACAGACTGTTTTGATGTCTTTTTTTTTGCGCGTTTACAATGATGTTTGCAATGATGTTTTATAGACTTTTCAGATGATTTTTGGCTGAGATTCGTAGATTTATGATGCGGTGGATCATTTATCATCTTATGACACTTGATACAATGATTGCACTTGTTACAAAACAGTTTCGAATTATCATTTTGCACCGCATGTGACTGGTTGCCGGGCACGATGGCTGATTTTATGTGTATGGGGCAGGGCAATTTTTTGTCAATTATATTCACTACTTGTTTGTTTGGTTGTTCGGTCTCATTACGTGACGCATGTGGGTGATAATTACACATAAAGATGTTCTGCGGTAACTGAATTAGCCACTGTTTCACCCCTTCCAGCATTTCCGGCCTTCCCGACGCATGCGCAAACTGGTTGGATCTCAAACCACATCTCATATTTAAATCTAAATTCAAGGCGCGAATTTTACCGTGAAGTTCGCAGAGTTTAGTTTGAAAAGGCCTTAATTCATCTTCGATGCGTAGTATCGGCGCGAAATTTCGCGAATGGTTGAAACTTTGACCAGATTTGTTATTTTTAGGCAATTTTATGTCCAATGTTGAAATTGAAGAATCTTTGTGAGTAGTACTCCACAATGATGTTCTGCTGCGCAGTGGGAATGCATCCGATGATGCCATGTCGCTTAATCGCGGTTCTCGCAAAAAAATAGGAACTCCATCATTCTTTCGAAATGAGTCAAGGTCAAGTAGAGGAACTTGTGGAGGAATTGGTTTTATCATATACTTTTCTTCATCATTAATAAATTTTTCATCAAGATTTTCTCCCGATTCAAGAACGGCATTAAACCATGGAATCTGGTTTAACGGTGAACCCGGATCCTTTAATGAATTTCGTGAAAATGTTTGTGTTGTTGCTGTGTTCAGCCTGTGTTCTTGAAAAGAATCCTTCTTTCCGGTCGACTTCTCAAAACACGAAACATCACTAAGTAATGATAATGTATCTTTCGAAAGGTATTGGGGAAGCAATGATTCTATTGCTGCATTTAATACGTGTTCTCGAGAAATCTTTTGCTTACCTATAGGTTGTGCAGAATATGAAATTCTTTCACTCGCAAAGCTATGGAAAGACGTCCCCTCTGTCGTCACATTTTCGCCGTTCTTTTGCGAATTTTCTGTTCTTTTTCCCGTACTTTCAGATTTCGAATTATCGTTAAATAATTGTTCTTCACTTCTGATCTTTACCGCTGTTGTATGAAATGTTTCTTGGTTTTTTTCTTTGTCTTCAACCTTCGGATATATATTTAAAAGTAAAGACTCATCATTTTCAAAGTCCTGAGAAGATGACGATCTTACGGTTTGATTGTTTTCTGTGCACGTTTGTAAAAGTTGATTGACTACTTGCTCTCGAGGAATCATTCCTTCATTCATGTTTCTTTCGACATCACGAACAGTCGTGTATAATGAAACATTATTTACTCTTTCTTGTAGTTCGGTTGTCGATTTAAGAGACGGAGGTTCGTCTATATTTTTAAATACGTTTACTATTTCCAGTTGCCTGGAAGTATTAATCCCGTGGGTTTCTTCCCTTTCTAATAAAACTTCAGTATCATTTGATTGAATTAATGTATTCGAAAAATTCACAGGAATTGGCGACTTAATCTCGTGGTGTTCCTCTCTTTCTACTACAACTTCAGTATCATTTGATGGAATTAATGTATTCGAAATATTCGCAAGAATTGGCGAATTAATCTCTTCGCAGCTTACTGATTCATCTACGTCTTTGATCAGACTTAACGAAGAATGACTATGAAACTTCAAATTATCATTAGTATATTGAGAGAGAAATGACGTTTCAGATTCAGTGCCATCAAACCATTTTTGATTAAGTAAATTACTCATATAAGTGGCTATAAATTCTGATTTATCGATTATATTCGAGTCACTTTGTGCAGAGCAAATGTAATTCGGATCAAGCGGTTTCTTGATTCTCAAACATTCGGGCAGGCTGGAGGTAAATCGAACCTGAGATTGCTTATGAAGGAGCTCCCAGTTGTCAAATTCTTTTTCACTTTGATTCCTTTGAATAGACATTGACCTTTGATGTGGACTCAGTCCTTCACTACAGGTTTCATAGTCGGAATTCGAGTATGTAGACATCTCCGAAAAATTATCGTACAAAAGATTAACTCTTGCAAGCTTTTCAAGGCTCATCGAAGCCATTGTGCCTCTGGCAGAATTCATAATTTTGAAATGTATTCCACAAATATTCTTATCTAGAAAAAGAAATGTGTGGTTAGGGTAATTAGTAGCATCAATTTGCGTTGGAATTGTAGGATATTGAAATTTTACTTTGAATTAACTCTGTCTAATATTTTAATAAATTGATGCATGAAATTCTGCATGAAACTGAAACAATTTAATACGTTTCCACGTTATTTAATCGCAGCGTTAATTTTACTTCGGCTGTAAAATCAAGGTTAGAACTGTCAAAAAAATCTATATAGAGTATATAATTAGGCATAGTTTTCAACCTGTCATTTCGATTTCGGTTGAATGTGTACGTAGATGATAAAGTAAACTGTAGCTATCACTGGGTCAGTAACTAATTGTTCTGATCATTTATAGTTTATTGTTTCTTAATATATTTGCCATTTCTAGAAACAATTCATGACAATTTATGATTAACAATAATCAAATAAAATCTAGTCAATAAGGATTTTTACGAGAATTATATATCATAGTCTTGACCATAATGGGAAAGACAATTAATCTTAGAGAGTTAAGTTAAGACAATTAATAAAGAGGTCTACAAGATGTTCATATTTGAAAGCATATGATTTTTTTTACTTACATTCATCTTTTATGTTGTAAAATTATACTAAAATTCCATATGTAGTATTGCAATGTCTTTCCTACAAGACAAATAGCTAATAGTACACGTATTAGCGGCTTCATTTCTTGAAACGATGTCGTGGTGGATAAGTTGACGAAGGATGAATCCGAGATTTGTTATTTATGATTTTGATGTTTCTCGGTACCATAATGTCATTCCACGGAATCTCAATGTCCTCATTGTCGCAGTCCTCATTTTCTTCAGGAGGTTTAATGTCTATTGGCTTTTCAACTGAAAGGATATCCCACGGAATTTCCAATGTGGAACCACATACTTCTACTTTTGGCGGGGTTTTAGTAATGACCTTTGTCACGATCAAATCGTCCCAAGGTAAACACATCGTATGTGATGATTCTTTCTTTTCAAGCTCTTTGGTCTCTTCTCCAACAATCTGCTCTTTTTCGGGGTCGCATTTCGGACAGATTCGGCGAATTTTTAAGTCACATGCAGGAATAGCAATATCCTTCCAAGGAAGTTCGATTTTTGAATCGCATGGTAAAGAAGAGTCGGAATATTCTTTTTGTAGAGATTGCATGTAAGGTTCATGCCAGACTTCTTCTTCGGGATTGTAAACAAAGTTTTGCCTCTTCCTCTTGCACTGAGTGTGTTTGCCCACATTTCGTCGTTTTTGTTGCGCTTCTTTTTCTCGTTTTGCTGCACATTTGCATGTTCCGGTCGGCTTTTTGCCCATCATCAATAAACTTTGCATTTAGTGAAGATTTAACGAGCGTTATGTTGCTACTTGTGAATTTTGACGTTTTGATTGGTTAACCTAAAGATGCACCCATGGTGGACTATTTCCACCATGGATACAACGAAGACATATCGCTTTATTTTTGTTATTTAGAAATTTGATTGTAGAATATATAAATTGAAATATCAACTGTATGTATTTTGTACCTATACGTGCCGTTCTATTCCAAAAGAATAATATATATTTTGTTTCTAATGTTATGAGCTATCAGTGATATCGATTATTATTATAGAAATACATAGAAAACATACTAATTTCACTGACTCCAAAATTCCATTATTAAAATTCCAATAGAACTTATAATCGTTTGTTGTAGTTATTTTTCCCGCCTGATAATATCCCTGCCCCGTATTTTTCCGACATAAAATTTTCTGAAGAAACACCTTTGAATGCACTAAAGCTTACCTTTGCGGAGCCTAATCGAAAGAATCTTTAGTGAAGCCAGTCCAGAAGCATCAGGTTTTTCATCAAATAAATAATTAAATTTATGATATAAATACAGACTGTAGATTTTGAAATTTTCAGAGCTTCAGCTAATTGCATTTTCTTTTCGTTCATATTCTTAGTATTTTATAAGTCAACGGAGAATTTGAAAACAGTATGTATATATATATATATATATATATATATATATATATATGGTTTCTTTGACGCTCCTGCGTGATGCGTCAGCAAAATTCTTTCCACAACGATTTAAAGGGCTGATGCCCTCTATACCTGCTCCACCCCAGATCTATTGATGAAAACCCAACCAAATCGCAAAAGAACCTTATACAGGTTTAAGTGCATATATATGTTAACATGTAACTACTATAGCATTGCGATATTTTAGTTGAGCTCTTATGACAAAACTGAAGTGCAGCATGCAAAAAAGTGTTATCAGTATAAGTTAGGGTAGGTAACGAAATATCTATGATGAATTTAAATTCGTTTACAAAACCATTTACCCACTTTTTTTAAATTATGCGTCATTGTATAATTCACCAACCGATTACTATCATGTTGTGGAATTATTTACGAAATATACTTGAATGTTAGGAAAACTCTAAAAAAATTAATGTTAAAACATAAAACTGTTTTACTCTTATAAAAAAATTATTTTAGCTTTTCTAAACGACTTCTAACCAACTAAGAAATACAAATAATCAATGTGATGCAGTCAAATTTTATTTAACATTGTTTTAATTCGTTTAGTTAATTCGTCTTTTCGTATATATATATTGCGCCAATTCCATCAGGGGGCTCCGCTCCTTGAACCCCCGGATCGCTTCGCTCGCAAGATTATCCCGATTCGGCCCGTCTGTTTAAAAGTTTTCATAAGAATGCTTTTGACCTTCCCTCCATCATTTTACTACGGATGTATATCCCAAAAACGGCAAAAACTAATCAGATCTAGGTTAAGCCAACTTACAACTATTGGTCCACGCGCATTTTTGATATCGATTTTCGTTCGTGAGTTCGAGTTAACGTAAGTATAGTACAAGATCACGGACAGAATATTTTTTTTTGCATTTCTATAATTCCATTATGGTGTGGAACATGGAAATTTAATGAAAAAACATATATGGTTATTTTGTTCGAGTCACCAAATTCCATACTTCGATCCAAACCTTTGCGGTATGGATCGTCGAAGTAATAGCGGCAATTTAGAATTTAAAGATGAGATGTACATTATAAAAATATTTGTAAAAAATGTATACATATGTTTTCGTGCGTGTGTGTGTGTGTACATAGAGATATGGAATTTTACCTTAAAATTAATTTTAGGCATAATTCAAGGTCAAGCCATTGTTTTTCAAATGGAAACCCTTATTTCTGACTCCGAAAATGAGAGGAATGGAAAATTTTACGTTCCAATTCGTATATATACATATATTATATTATATTTAGATTTAAGAGTAGAGTTCTAAAGTAGAACAATTACCTACTGATTTTTTCAACAATAAACGTATAAATAAAAAGTGATTGAAACATTGTTTCAAGATTTGGGCTTTGTAAGGGTGATTCTACATAACATATATAATCCTCGGAAAAATATCTCTGAAAATGGTTCAAAATGAAACGAGTATGTATTATTATTCGAAATAAATTATTTTCTATTACCAGCCAAAATAATTTACCAAAAATAATTTATTTCGGATAATCTTCCTTTAATTTTGAACCAATGTCACCGATAGCGTTTTGGTGATTGTATATGATGCGTATAATCACCCTTCCAAAGCCCAAATTTTGAAAAAAAAAGTTTCAATTCTCTTTTATTTATACATTTCTTGTGTTGATGTTATGTCGGTAACTGCTCTACTTTAGAATCCCCTTAATACTCTCATTTTCTTCGTTCTGTAGGTCGTGGATCGAATTTACAAAATAATTACTCTGGATGTTTTAAAAAAAGTAATATACATTTCCTCTTCGTTTCGGCCTCTTATATGAGCCTTCTTCAAGACTAATGCGTGGATTTATATATAAATATACCATCCACGACCGACAGAACGGAGAAATTAAGCGAGAGTTTATTAAATCTATATACAATAATAAGGTCAAAGTAATCTTACGTTTTAATATATATACAGGGTGTCCCAGACCCAACGTTTTACAAGTTGAGGATGTCAATGTACCAAAAAATATTTCAGACAAAAATTGCAGGGTATATATATATATATATATATTGGTTTTCCTATCTACATTCTACGTAAAGAAAATGGAATATCTTCAAATATACACAGATGTGTAATTGAAAGTACAATGAAATTTAAAGGCTAGACAATAAAAGGGCATATTTATTTAATTTTATTTATTTTCCATGTTGTTCGAAATATACCTATTATATACTAGACGAACACAACATCTTTTAAATAAATATGTGATTTTAATTAAAGAATATTCACAGAAAAAAGTTTAGGCAAAATTAAAAAAGAAATTTCTAGATTTAAAATCACTGACAATTTAAGAATATGTTATTCAATTTACTAATATTGAACCGAACAATATAGAGTGAAACTATCGTAATAAATAATTAAACTTTTCATAACAGTGATTTTTATTCACTTTTTAATGTAGTTGACATTTCATATTTGCTGAAAGTACTTTACATTAGTTCTTTCTGAAAATATAGTATAATAATAAAAAAGAACAATAAAAAACATGATATAGAAATAAATAACGTAAAAATAACATGCACATAATTTAAATAATGTATTACTAAAAATAATGACTAATTTAGTGTTCTGTATGAGTCTATTAATATATTACTATAGAAGATGAATGTTTGTAATAATTTCATTATAATAATAAATAATTTTTTGAAATGCCCGCCTTCGTTGGCGCCATCTCACGTGAATTGGTGAGAAGCTCTAAAAATCCGCTGATCGCCGACAGAAGGAAATCCGTGGCGACTCTCGCACGACATCGACTTCAAGGTCCTACGGAGTCTTTTCCGAAACGTGACTACAGCCCGGTTTTTCTTTTCCTAAATCGTACTACGTTTAGTGCCTTAAATTTCCGTGACGTCAGCGACTACAGAAAACTCCCTATTACCAGTTTCCTTGAGAGTGTGCGGACGACGTCTTGGATCGCGTAGTGAAACGACGTTTAGAAGGCAGCCATCTTGCAATCCCTAATCAAAGATCTTTGGCTAGCGGGTTTCGTTGTCTGGTTTGCGGCCAGTTAATATCAACACACAGTCCGTCAAATGGCGTTAAAACGAATTAATAAGGTACGTGAATGATCAACAATGTTCGGGATACATTAAAGCGCGTGAGTGTTTACAAAGGAGGTATCAAACACGCTTGAGCGCGTTTAACGATTTTTGGAGCGGTCAAGAGTGAGGCAATGCCAGCCAGCATTGAAAATCTTGTTGGCCTTAACTCCCCTTCTTTTTTGCATTCTCTGCTCCATAAAATGTTGTCGATCATATCATTTTCATGATAATCGGGATCATACCCTAAAAAGCCGTTCCTCGACGCCGATGACGCGTGACCCTCGAGAAACCCCCTATGCAGGGGGACTTGACAGGGAAAAAGAAAGTCGAGGAAACTGCCCAATAAATTGCCGGAAGTAACGTAAAATTGTGGTTCCTACATGTCTATATATGTTTACAGATGTATATAAATTAGTGTGTGCATCACATGCGGATTCAAAAGATTCATTAAAAAAGAGTGCACTTTCAAACTTTCGCGTATCGAGTCTTGCTGCAGTGTGTTCTGAAATTTGTCTTTATGGCTTTGTAGACGGAGTTAGTTTTTTTTTCTTTCAGTGGCCAACTTAAATAATTTCTTTAGTCTATATATTTGGAGAGCATGTAATAGTCATTGTGACATTCAAGGCTTTTTGTTACCTTTCCAAGTCAAAACAATAATTATTTGTTATTTAAGAATTAGAATGATATACTGGGGTTTTCGGTACTTTAAAAAGTATTTAAAAAGCTTATATAATTAATTGTTTTTATGTTATAATAGGAACTTCAAGATCTTGGAAGGGATCCACCTGCACAATGTTCAGCTGGTCCAGTAGGGGACGACTGTGAGTATTCCCCTTTTACTTTGAGTATATTTTCTTTCACTTTATACCTACGTCTATTAAATTTTAATTTTTTCCAACATGAGTTGAGTTTTTAAATCAATACTGTCATTATATATAATTTATCAATTTTTAGTTTTATATTTTAAGCTCATAACTTATATCTTGTTATAATTTCTATTTATTTGCCTTATTTGTCTTAGAATTTGTAATAAGATCTATTTCAGATTTGTATTTTGCAAAATAAAAGTGAACTATGATGCATTAATTAAAAAAAAAAAAAAAATTTGTTTAATGAAAAGAAAAAACAACAGAATAAAACAAAAAAATTGTTTAAATTAAAAAAAATTGTTTAAATTAAAAAATTTGTTTAAATTAAAAAAATTGTATTAATTAATAGAATGACTAAATAGGGAATCCAGGAATATTTAAAATTTTAAAAATTTATAAAGTCGGTCACTATACTCAAAAGTAGACACAAAAAAACAAACATATTTCTACCGGGTTGTCGATATCAATAAATAAATTTATAAATTATCTATAAATATATATATATTTATTTATCTTTATAAATTTTTAAAATTTTAAATATGATGTTTTCTGCGGTCGAGAAGTTTATTTTATTAATCCAGGAATATGTCCGTGTAACTGCAGCTGAATCACCCTATATATCCATTTTCACATCATTAAGTTAATATCATGTTTACTTAATCTCTGTTTGTAGTAATTTAATATGCAGCATTTACACATTGTTAAATATGCACTATTTAATAATTCTATTTTTTTTATTTGAAACATTGCTATATTTCAATTGAGATGCACATCACTAATTTACAACATTCAGAACTTAAATAAACAGTGGTTTTTAATTAATTTCCTATAAAATTAATAAAATATTAATGGAATAATATCACAGTTGACAAGTATTGTTATACCTGTATAAATGTACATGGCGTTTGTAATTTTTTGAACTAGTAACTTCATATTAATCCAGTTGAACAAATGGAAGATTTCACGAGGAATTGCAGTAAATTTATAAGGATTTTTGAATTTATTCTTAAATTATTATTACTGAATAATTTTTTTATTTGCAGTATTTCATTGGCAGGCGACAATTATGGGACCAGTAAGTAAACTAACGGAATAACATTTTGTTAAAAACTAATAAAATAAACATTTTTGACAAAAAATTAAATAAATACTATTTTTCCAGCCTGACAGCCCTTACCAGGGAGGAGTATTTTTTCTGACGATTCATTTTCCCACAGATTATCCGTTCAAACCTCCTAAGGTATATAATACTTCAAAATAGTTTAAATTCAATAATAATATTTATTTACAATATTATATATTGTTACTATTATCAGTAATTATTAGAAATTAATTTCCAATTGTCTTTGCTTCTATAGGTTGCTTTCACAACTAGAATTTATCATCCTAATATTAACAGTAATGGAAGTATTTGTTTGGATATTCTAAGATCGCAATGGTCACCAGCTCTCACTATTTCAAAAGGTATGCATTAGTTTGAATAGATATTGTGAATATATTAATATAATATAATATAAGAAAATGGGCCCTCTTTTATACATTATTTTGTGCATAATTTTCACCTTCCTGATGGTTAAAATTATATTTATAAATAATTCATTTAAATATTTTTGGTCAAATTTATTTTTGCTTATATACATATATGGTAAGAGAATGCTCTATTTATAGTTACAGTATACATGTATATATAGAATTTTGAATTTTGAAAGCATTTCATTGGAGAAATTACATAATTGCTGGAAAGAGAAAATATACTTTTGAAAATAAAAATAAGTATTTCAACATTGGAAAAATAATTTAAATTTATTTTGTTAATATAAACAATATTTACCTCTTAAATAATGAAGGAAATATAATATAATATATTAATAATGAATGCATATATTGGAAATGGACTACGTATCATTATATTTTCTACTGAAATTATTAATAGTATTCTTCTGATACTGACTACTATTATTATTATTAATTAAAAGCAACACATGTATCTTTATAATATTCAGAAGCTATTAAGTTCATCATTACATACTTTTATTGTTTTATTGAAGAATTAAATCTTTAAATGTGGGTTAAAGTTTCTATAAATATATAACTTTTATATGGCATTACATGATTTTATCTATTAATTCACATATACATGTATCAAATGCACAAGTAAGTAGTGTGTAGTACGTACCACTTAATTATACGTTTATCTATTCATATTTACTAGTAACTAATTGGATATAACATTAAGAATAGGAATAATAAAATACAATAAAAAAAAAAAATAATTTAATAAATTCTATAATTATACATGCAATAACATCGTTTAAAATGTTTTACAAAATTTACAATGGTGATTTGATCATTCTTGTTTACTAACAATTTTGCGACATTAAAAGATGAAATATTAAATAAGTATCTTTTTATTTACTGAAAAGATTTTGTACGTTAATAAACTTTTTACACCATCGGTGTTTGTCATTTATATCATTTACTTATTGCTGTCATTTAATTGCTATTTTTAGTGTGTTTATGCTCTAAATAAATTTCTCATTCCCAGATAGCCAAATGGAAGGTATGTCCCCTTTTTTTCTGACAACACACCGACAAATTGCCTAAAATATGCAGATTTCAGCAATTTGCGGGCATGTTGTCGAAAGAAAGCGGACATACCTTCTGTTTTGCTACCTTGGTTATGGAAGGGATCTGGCTTACATTCACGAGTAATGTTACCGACTTACTAACTCAGATTTGAATAGTTAACCACGCCCCTAAATGAACATTTACCTAGTGAAGGCTCCACGTTGCCCTGTGCTTGGTTTTATTTTGTGTATAATAAAAAATTGGTGTTATATGACACTTCACTCACAAAATAATAAAATTCTAGTTATAGTGCAAAAGATCTTTAGCATTCATAATATTTCGTGATGCAGAGTAGCTGATTTTAAATTGACAAATTAAAAAACATTTAGCAATTTTTTTTTTTAATAAAATTTAAAAAGTAGAAATAACGCATATAAATAAATAAATAAATAAATAAAATAATAAAAAGATTTAAAAAGCTTTTTAAATAGTGGATGACTCAAATATGATAACAAGGCCTTATATTGGTTTTTGCTACTAGAACGAATGTGTTAATACATATATACAGAAAGAGATTTTAATTGGGTTTCATGATTTGATGTATAACCTCATGATATATACATATATCAAATTATGTGCACATATACATGTAGACACACAGCGAATGTATAATTAGCTATATATTGCCTAATGAATTACATTTTATATATATGCATGTGTGTGTGTGTGTGTGTAGATGCATTTGTGACTAATTTCCTAACCTTTAAAATTTTAAGAATGTTACTGCTCTGATACATGCAATGTAAACTTAATTGATTATTGATTTTTGATGACAAATACTTTACCAGTAAACATTACAACAATGAATATTATTAATCAATAACGTAATATATACAAATTTATAAAATATAGATACAATTTTGTATAGCCGCTTCCTCTGGTGTTTTGTTTTAAGAAATTGATAATCGCCATTGTTTTTAATACTGTGATACTACTGTAATAGAATTATATCATTATGCCAGACTAATATTGTTCATTATAATTAATTGTAATAAAATCGTTGCAAATTCTAGCATAAAAATTTCTATTATTATTTCAGTTTTACTGTCTATATGCTCTCTGCTATGTGATCCAAATCCGGATGATCCTTTGGTTCCTGAGATAGCAAGGATATACAAAACAGACAGGGAGAAGTATAATGAATTGGCTCGTGAATGGACGCGCAAGTATGCCATGTGATGCGTCAATCCCCGCTAATCTCAACATCCGTACATCACCATCAAGCAGTCCCAGCCTAAATGCCATTTATCGATCAGCACCGAATCAACCTAGCTATGGCTCGTCTGTCCTTAAGAAAAAAAATTCACGCTGCGATCATTCGGGTCCGCAGTGCACCCAGGCCAGCTGTGATCAGTTCGAAGAAGTTCCCTCCGTCCTGGGTACTCTGCGAGAGTTTCAAAGACGGCGCCACGATGGCAACTGAGGTGATTAAAAAAAAATGAAAGAATGGAAAGTCGGTTTATCCCTCAAATTATTAAGATTATTAAATATATATGAATCGAGAAAACCGAAAAAAAAAACAAGCAAATACATAGATAACAGAAACACAGAATATGTTCGCTTTGATTTTCGCATACAATAAAAAAGAGTTTTAAACAAAAATATCAATAGAAGTGAATGAAAGTAGGATTTGTAATTGAATTTAATAGTCTAATTTCTATGATGATCGTACTTATAATGCTGTATTGCTACGCATGTATACCTACTTTCAGTGGACAAAATACAAAAACGTAAACGCATACGTATAACAAAAATAAACAAAAAATCGAAGCATTGTGCAAGGATGAAATTCGAAACTGGCAGCGCACCGATTGTTAGTTTTAAATGCAAGCGACCCACGCCCGTCCCTTCATACGATACGGTCACTTTTTTGTAAGACTGGGCTCTATATAAATATTTCTAAAACTGATATTGACCTGGTCTTTTCTTTATTCTTTAATCATTGAAGATATTCCATCATATTTGTGAACCTAAATTTGGCAAATTCTATAAATAGGTTAACATGTCTGTTGCTTACTTCGTCGCGTGTATTTGCGAGTCCATAAAGTCCAATATAGATGTATTTTATTTTCACAGAAATGTAATTCGATACATTTTTATGAGGGATACATGCAAGGTCAAGCTCTTTATGAGTACAAGGCGGAGGTTGCGATATATAACATTTGTAGTACGAAATTAGTAATTATGCATATCTCCTGTAAGGAGTTTAATGATCCGTACTTTTGAATACCATAGGTACCTGTGTATCCATATGCTCTGCGAGAAGTCCAATATGACTCAACAAATTGTAGAGATGTTACAATCGTACTTTCGCAGCAAAGGCTACCAAAGGTGGCTAGAAGGGGCGATCTGCGTTTGTATTTGTAAACTACATTAATAATTCTAGGTGGAAGTTTGTAATTGCAATTCTACCAATGTTATGTGCGCCCACGCCTAAGCTGACTGAATTTCGCCAGTCGTCCATCGCAGCATCATCTATATATCCGCAACTTATTATTTTTATGACACTTTATTTTTCATTGTGCATCATGTTTTTGATGAGCTGATGAAATCTTTACTCTAAGCTCGTTAATGTAATATACATCGTATCTTACATCAGCAATGTGCATGTCCATTGTCAATGAGACTCAATCGAGTGAATATTTCTCAGATAAGAATAGAGAAACATTCTCGATTTGATCTTAATAACTTTGGTTAGGTATATTGCATTCCACTTGATGTTAAAAACGATGACTTAGATAACAAGCGAAGAATCGATAGGTCCGTGCGTTTTTTTGTGTTCTCGTTGAACGCAGAATTATACTTGAGAATTTTTGCTCCGCGCCGTAAGGACTTTCAAGGCTATGCAAAGGTTCATTATATCATATTACCGATTAAGAAAGAATGGCACGCTCCGATGGTGCTAACAACTGTTTTTGGAGAAGCTCCAGAGAGTGACTGAGATTCGCGACGGGATGTTGACTGCTCGATTAGGAAAATGGCAAGCGAATCGTCAAAGACGCTTACCTCGGAGAGCGAGATTTAGTAGCCGTTGCGTTTAATCCTATGGTCCGTCGGACTCTGTGACACTGCAGCTGGACCGACTATCGGAGGAAAGAACTGAATATCTAAAAACGTATAGGGTGAACGTCTTTAGATTGTAAACGAGAGTGGATAGGATGCGATCTTTGAGTTTTAGCGTTTTGTCGTGTCGCAGTGTGTTATCTTAATTTAAACAAATTGAAAATATGAAAACAAACTAGATGGAGATAAATGCGGTGAGAATTTTAGATATTTAAGTCTTTGACCCGATTAATCTTCATTTACCTCTAATAGAAAAATGATCTAAACTGCAGAAACAAACTGTTCGTGTGTAATTATTATTGAAGACGCAATAATGAACATTTTTAATAACTTATCTTGTGTACATTCTAGCGTTAGCCCTTTATATAAATAAAGTCCACATAACGATAAACTTGAAGTAGACTTTTTTATTATCTTGTCTTATTTATGTCATTATTGATACTGCTCTGATATAATTTAAGTAATCGTTGAGATGGGAATTTTGACTTTTGACAGCCCCAAGTTCATTACACTTGAATTTATCTTGAGGACATGATGTAATTTAAAAGGGCATTCTAGAGCATTGGAGTCGTTTTCATAGATTCCTTTCTAAAAAATTTGCAGTTTCTAATTTCTTAATGGAAATCAAATAATTATATTGATTAGTATGTTTGTCGTGATATTTGCAACAATAATAAGATTGTAAAAGTTTTTGAATAAGTTTTTAGTGAAAATTTTAATAACAAAAATTAGTTTAAGAGTTGCAAGTCAAAGTTCTTTTGAAATCTAAATTTTGATCGCACCTTTGAAAAATTTAATTAATACTAAGTTGAGCTCGAGACACGAAGCTTCAATAGATTTTTTACATTTAATTTCTTATTTTGTTCTACTTTTTCTATATTTATTCTATCATTATTGGTTTATTTTGTCAGCTCTTAGTAAATGTTGCTAATATCGATTAATCAGAAGAAAGTGCTTCCCAGCAATTTTTTATATTGCGGTGAAGAGCAAACCAATATTTGAGTCTCCTTAAACCTGTCTGATGACATAAAGAAAATAATTTAAAAAATTTTTCCTTTACTCTAGAATGCCTAAGATAAGTCGTCGCGAAATGCGTATTGACGAGGCATTTAATAGTAGGACAACTGGTTATTCGGTGAAATGTATAAGATAACTTAAGATGAACAGTTTTACGTATGGTGTAAATGTATAATGTATACAATTCTTTAATCGCTTTCTTTAGAATAAAGTTAAAACCATAATTTTAAGTAAAATGACATGTAGGGATTTTTCGAGAGTCGATATTCAAATTTGATCTTCCTTTGCATTTTTTTTTTTGTTGTAAGTTTCAAATATTTACATTTGAAAAAATGATCAGTTTTGTTTATTTACACTGGTTTTTGAACTGATATGGTAAATGCAACAATTAGTGGTCAAGTCCCTGTTAAAGTATAATACAACTGGTAATTTCTTAAAAAAAAAGTAAAAATAAATTGTAAGAGAACCCATAAAACAAAAGTGTATTGAAATGAATTCGGCTCAGACAATAAAAAATGAATTGAACAAAAATTCAAATCTAAATACTTCAGTACATCCAGTTTTGTTGGTTTACGTTAGTCCAAAAATAATTATTACATATATAATTAGAATTGTTTAATTTGGAATTATGATGGATTGAAAGTTATAGAAATTTTTAAATCTTATCGGTGGAAGTAAAAGCATTGACATGTATTGAAATATTAAATATGAATAATTCGCTTCTTCATAAGTAAATTCGTTTCTCGACTCGTTGAATTTGTTTCAATACATTTTTGTTTGTTGGCTATGTATTATTTAAAACAAATAAACATGAAAATCGAGCATTTTTAATTAATTTTTTCGAAATATATTTTTTTTCTTTTAATGTGCAATGTTCAAGTTTAATTTCCGTAAATATTTATGATAATGAACATACGAACGAACAAATATAATCAACCACATTTAAATATCGTCTCTCAAATTTACGAAAAAATGTTACTTTTTAAAATGTAAAATACCTCTTATAATTATAAGATACCACTGTATGTAATAGTCATAAACCCGGCCTAATTTATCCACTTATAAACACACGGGTCGATCTCAAAAGACTGGTATACTACCTTGACATAACAAAAAAGTAATAATTTCAAGTGCAACATATTAAATACGCAGCAAATTTTTCAAACGGAACGTATTAGTTAATCTCATTCTCATTTAACGCAGTAATGTAAATTATCAGTACAATATTAGAAAGTTACAGATTTGTAAGACATACGTAAAATAACGAAAATACGAAAAATTGAATAGACATAACGGTTGAGATTATGTTATCGTAAGAATATACTTGATTAATCTGTAAATGTTATTTTATATAATGTAGACGGCTTTAAGCCTGTACATCCTAAGGTAAATAAAGAAAATAAACTGTAATTATCTTTGTTAGTTTTTTTATTTATATTTTGTCAGTTTTTAATGATGCTTATATTGTAATAAATAAATTGTAAACTTTATATATATATACATGCACATACGTACCCAGAACCATATATAATGTACCAATTATGTAAGAAATAACCGCATATATACTTTTATTACATTATTGTTACTTGATGTTGTGTTTGTTGGGTATACCCTGCGAAAGAAGTGGATAGAATAGTATAGAGTCGGATTCAAATTCTATCGGGATTTTAAAGAAGCGGATAGAAATGTATAGAAAATGTATTCATTTCTATCCGTGTATCTTTAAAATCCGGATAGAATTGGAATCCGATTCTATACGATTCTATCAGCTTTTTTATCAGGGTATGCTTATGTGTATAATTCTTTTATATACTATATAGTTATTTTAGTTTTAAATTATAGTTTTTAGGTTTTGTTCGTAAAATAATGTCGGGGCGAACAAATAGTGTAATAATCGTTACCCTTCGAATGTGAACGTCGCAGTAAATACACCAGATTTATTTTTAGATTCGATTGCCTTCTAAAAACTGATATTTTTGCATAATAACAAAATAAATCTAAAAGTTTTCCGTATGAAATGTTGCCAGGTTTTAAGCATTGTTGCTGAATGACTTTATTGGTCACAGTATGTCAAGGCAATGATTCGTCAGCCAAAATTGTCTTTGCAATCTATTAACACCATTGGCTTGGTCTATGATATTGCACTTCGTGAGATTTAAATAGTCCCACGTAATGTAAGCCAAAATTATACATGCAGACTTTTATTATATGAACATTGTATATAATTTCATGGATGGTACAATGTTGCCGCCCTTAATTTTTCAAAATATTTTTCTGTACGAATTCAAAAAGTAGATTAGTATGTGAATGTGTGTGTATGGGGGGGGGGGGGGGGTGACAAGAAGTCGGCGGGCGGTTTTGGGCAGGGGTGTAAGGGTCAAAAACGTTAATTTCCAACCCTGGTAAAAAAAGTGGATAGAATCGTATAGAATCGGATTCCAATTCTATCCGAATTTTAAAGAAACGGATAGAAATGGATACATTTTCTATACATTTCTATCAGTTTCTTTAAAATCCGATAGAATTTGAATCCGATTCTATACGATTCTATCAACTTTATTACCAGGGAATAGTATATGAACTAAAAAATATATTTTTTCATTCTAACTTTTGGGCAGAGATTCGTAAAATGAAAAAACATATTTTAATTTTTATAATTATAATTTAGCACATACATTTTCTTTCAAAAATATCATATGCCTATTACGTGAACCATTTCAGCAAATTTCCTCCATATATATTGGTCAATTTTGCTATTATAGGAGTAATTTCAACAATGTCAACTGTTATTATCAATATTATTATATTGAACACAGGAACGGTTATACTTTAAAAAAAAAAATAAGAAAGTTTGTGTTTTTAATTTGTGAAATTTGAAGAAAAATTTTTTCGTATTGCCATATTCCATGCAAACCCTGGTAAAAAAGTGGATAGAATCTTATAGAATCGGATTCCAGTTGTATCAGGATTTTAAAGAAACGGATAGAAATGGATATCTTTTCTATACATTTCTATCCGTTTCTTTAAAATCCGGGTAGAATTTGAATAAGATTTTATACGTTTCTATCCACTTTTTTATCAGGGAAGTCTTTAAAAAGACCTTAAGACCTTAAGAAAGAAATTAAGATACATATATATATATATATATATATATATATACACATTTGCTTTTCATAATTAGGCGGCGTTTTCAGGAAAAAGTTCTTTTCAAGTAATTGGAAGTTTCTACTGAGTAATTGGCTTCCTAGGTCAGTTTAACATTTTGGAGTAAAATGTTGCACCCACTAAGGCAAACGAGAAAGAAAGCGAAGGTGCTTCTGTTCTTTGTTTGAAGAAGTGGGATATTGCGGAAGGAGAGGAAAATTCAAAATAACAAAAATTCTTGATACACTTTCTTTATCGTAATCAAGTTTTTTCCATCTTTTGTCTGCCGAAGCTAATTTCTACTTTGTAATATTATTTTATTTTATCTAACATTTATTGAAACACTATTTGTAATTAATTATTCAATTTCACCAATTGTCCCTTGAAGACCAATCTGTCTTTCATTTCTGGAGATGAAGGTGTGACTCAGTCAGAGATGCATGGATGGATGAGACAGCTCGTATTGCTCTGGTTACAATGTCCAAGGCTTCACGAAAAGATACTGGCAAATTTTGTGTGCCTTGATATTCTCACGGTTGGGTTCATGGATGCCATATGATAGAGAAGAGATGATATGAGAATCGTAG
>JAPYZR010001008.1:0-26614 GCA_030522945.1 Trichopria nigra
TGAGAATTTATTTTAAGAATAAAGAAAGTTCACAATATAATCGGCGATATTCAAGGCCGAAGCCACTTACATTTATTTCTCCTCGTGGGGCGGCAATCGCAGGCCCTTAATTCCTCGATACTCCTTTCCTCACAATTATCGGCCGGAATCCACCGTCGGCTCTCGTAATCTTTTTTTTAACAATACAAAAAAACGACTCGTTATCACGACACTTGCTTGCTCTCTCGTCTATTTTTCTTATACTCGCGAAACTACTCGGTTGGAGGTCAGCTAAAAAGTGACGCTCTCGTTTCTCCCGCCGCGTTCGCACGATCAGCGATGCGCTGATTGGTCCTCCTCGCCACATGCCATTGGCCCGGGAGGGGACCCGCTTCGCGGTATATAACCGTGACTGTTTCTCCCGGCGCTCGGGGCGATTAAATATATATACCGGTACGACGTGTGTCCCCGGACGACCGGCCAGCCGGAAAGGCTATATACCCGCGAAAGTAAAAGCAGAGCCTGCTGCTGCGGTCTCTACACTCCAGAGTCATTGGCTTTTATCTATATTTTTAGCGGGTATGCTGCGGTCCGCATTCTCGGCTCCTTTCTCCCTTTTGCTGCGTCTCCTTTTCGGGAACAGTTTAGCGCACTTTCTCGCGTTCCATTCCTTCCACAATGATGGAGAGTGGATGAAGAGCGGAACGCAGCCGGATTCTGACGCTCGATTATCGATACGGTGAATCGTGATCGATTTGTCTCGAAGCACTTTTTTTATAATCGAAAGTCGGCATTACATTGTTATCGATAGTAATCAGTACCATTATTATTAATACAATGATTATTATCATTGTCAGCAATTGAAATTAATATCATTGTCATTAATAATATATCAAATGTGGCTATTGTTACTTAAATATGACGATGAAAATTATATCAATGATGACAATAATAAAAACAATTATATATAATTGTATCGTATTGTATTGTACATGATGGTCAGAATGAATATGTCATCAGTGATACATGCAGTCATGCAGATGCAGATGTCAACGACGAAGTGACATAAGCAAAGTACGACGATATATCATCATCGTCGTATAACGTCATTCTATTTAAAAATGATAAGGTTCGCGACATTGACAACTACAGTCTTCTTATAAGTAAAATGACACCGGTTCTAACAACAATGATGGTTATGATCATATAACAATGCTGATGATAACAATATTGACAACAGAGGTAAAAAAGTGAGATTTTTGACAATTACGATATAGTGTTGACGATAATGGTAGATATATCGATAATGATGGAAATCAACCATTTTATGAATGCGATGATTGCGAGTGTGCTAATAAAAACATTTAAACAGCGCAACAAAAATGCAGCGACGTTTATAGCAACAAAAAAGTTGCCAAAAATAACGATGAGAACAAACCACAGCCAATGATTGAAAAGTGTCCTATGTACTTTATAAATGTTTAAATTTTACTATTTATAGATTATAGAGGTGTAAATTGGATCGATATGCATTCACGGATGATGACAATAATATAAGCAAGATGATGGTCAGAATGAAGATTATGTCATCAACGATACATGCAGATTGTCAACGGCAGAATTACTGAAGCAGTAATGGTATTGGGAGATAATTAGAACGATTTTATGATAAATTTGTAAATCGAAAATTTTGGAAATCAATATTAATGATGAAGACTTTGACAATAAAAAGGTCTAAACATTCTACGTAATAAAAATGATGTGACGTTCATGAGAAGAAATTAAGTATCTAAAAATAACGATGACAACAATCCTAGAAAGTATATGATGGCATAAGATTACAGGATAAACAATGACGATATAACAACTTCAATATCTGCTATATGATAAAAAAAAAAAAAAAAAAAAAAAATATTGAAACATAACCAAATATTATCCTATTATTCGAAATTTTTGAATACTTAATTTGTCCATTTCGAATGTTTTCTTTCGAATGTTTTCAAATCACAAACGAATCTATCTAAAAGTTTAAATGCATTTCAATCCAATTTCACAAATAAAAAATATTATTTAAATACATGAAAATCCATATAAATAATAAAATCTAAAAATATTTGAAGTACGGAGTACTTCTCAGTTATTTTTAAAATATTTGAACACGAAAATGAAAAATTCTTAAAAATGTAGCTATACACATAATTCAAGTGCATTTAAATTAAAAAAAAAAAAAATGAATCCTTATAATTAAGGCACAAATATAGAATTCGAATGTATAGAAACGTATAGAAATAAATACAAATTTTTGAATCCGTTTGAATTCAGTTTCGATTACTTGGAAAATTTTTAAATGATGAATTTTCATCAAGTGGATACGAGGTACTTTCTTAGGGATCGCGATTTGACGTCAATATGTCCGAATGATAACAATATGCACGATAAAAATTACACATTAGTAATTTGATATTAGTTTTGATATGTTTCACTGCTCATCGTACTTATATTTAGAATTTAAAAATACAAAATGGTGGATCGGTGGTTCAAAACTGACTAAAATCGAAAAATATTGGTGAATTCGAATATGAAGCAAGAATGAACAACAAAATTAACAGCGACACAGAATCATCAAAAAATTACAATGATAAAATAATCACAATACAACGATGACTGAGGTGACATCGCATTTTTAGCAACTTTAAAAATAACACTATAATAAAAATCGTAGAGAATTGAATCACAATAATAAACAATTAATCATATTAATAATTAATTAATTATTTAAATAATACAATTAACATCGATATATCTGTAAAGTGCATCATTACTATTATTAACATCTTCCTTTCCACGAAGTGACACTTCGTCGCCAGAGAGTGACAACGATTCTCATTTTAATCGCACCGAATCGCCGGGCTATTTCGAGGATAGTCTCTAACGCCATTGGTGTAAATAGCTGAACGTCGCGGAATGCATAAAATCACGCGAAACGGACGCACGCGAGCTAATTCGACGTTGAAACGCTTATATTTTCTTCCTGTTTTTTATTCAACATGGGGGGAATGCAGCAGATGTATCGCGGGGGTGGTCGGATGAAAACGGCCGCGCGCCGCATCGTCTAAAGGAGGGGTGCGAATGAAAATATTTTCTTTCAACAAAGCAGAAACATTCGAGTAACCTCGGTGCCGGTTTCGATGCAATATTTTCACACCGCTTTGAAACTGGTTACGCAATCGGAATTCGCATGCGAGAAGAGCGAAATTCCGACTCAATTTCCGGAGGTTTTTGATTCGATATACATTTTCAATTAACAATAATGATTACGTGCGATTTACATATACGAGCAACAGATAATTTCTAAATCGTTGCTTGATCGAATTCCTTATGATTCAATTGACACGTTCATATACGTAATACATGCATACATGCAGAAATCTCAGAAATATATCTCAGAAATAATTCATTTTTTAAATATTTTCATTTGATGTCATTTTTATATTTTATGCAATTTTTCGGATATATTTAATACATTTTTAATTAATTGTATACGTCTTCAATATCTGTAGAAAATATATTTTTTAACAAAATGTTTCTTACTTATATGTGAGAAATTGGTATTTTTCGCACTAGTAAAGAAATGTGCTATTATACGTACCACGCGAAAAACGAAACATAAAATTTAATTTCAAAGACATTCGCCATGAAAATAATGTGTAATGAAATGTATTTTTAAAAAGTATCATTAAGACACTCATTCATCCAAAGAGGGTAACATTACTCGAGTCAGATAGATTTTCAATGTCACGACGTGGGTGCGCCGGATGAATGCTGAACGATTTATAGTTCAGGGGGCTTGTCTTTATCACTCGCTTCACGATGATAAGGACGTTGAATGTAATTGAAGCATTCGGAAATTGAAATCGTTGGGAAAATACTATACTTTTAAAAGTCATGGATTATTATTCTTTCCTATATAATTTCTTAGAGTTTAAGGATTTAGACGTCACTTTCACGACTGCAAAAATAATTACTTTTTAAAATATAAATGCCACCCCTTTCCAGGGTTAATCTTCAGAACTATATGAAAGAGTGAAGAATTACGCTTATGAGATAGAATAAAATATTAAATCGATTCTTACAAGCGAAGACCGCATTTTGCCATGCATTCCATCGACCCTCGCATGTTTGCGCGGAGGCCGTTTATGGCGCCAGACGTTAAAAATTTAACAATCCGCACAAACGCATTTGTCGGTATATCTATATTTATGTACGCACCGCCTCGCTGCGCTATTTCATTACGTAAATAATGCATTCAAGCGCCAAGCACTGGCGTCTCGGTTGTAATATTGTGTACACATCGTTGTAACAATCGTACACGGCCGTGCCCGAGACTCGTGACGAGTGTCTCGAGTCCATACATTTGTACTCGGCCGTATTATATGTGAATGGCACGCCGTAATTTAGAAAGATCATGTTTCATGCCGAGCGAAATACGTTTCGGCATTTCAATGTGGAGTAATGTCGAAATTCTTGTTGTACTGAAATTTTTATTCATAAAAATACAATTATTTCCGAAAACACGAAAATGTATATACAGGGTGTCTCATTTTAAACGCCCCGCCGGAATTTTGCGGAAACTAAGCAAGATAGAGAGAAAAATGATCTAGACAAAAGTTGAAGGAGATGGAGGGGGTCATCCAATTGTACCAATGAGCTTGACCTTGAACTTGATTATTTCAAGGTTCTTTCAAGGTCAAGGTGATTTTTTTTTTTTAAATGGCACTATCTTCTTTTGACCCCGGGTTTCAAAAGAGCGGAAAATGTTACGTTCAAAATGATATTTTCAACAAAGGTCATGGCAATGTCGAATACAGAAGGTAAAGCTTCTGGAGGTTCTGAAACGCAATTCACACATTTATTTCATTGTACATTTTTACAAATGCAGTTAATGAATACTATAAAAAATCAAATTGTGTTGTATATTTAATGGAGAAAATCATTTTTTTACATTTTTCACTCTTACAACATTATTTTATGGGCTTGAGAAATAAATCGAACATACTATTTTTCAGTATATTGGATATGATTGAAAGTGATTATTTTATCAACGAATTTCCCACCGACTCCAAATTGATATAGAAATTGAATCGGTATCGGAAATATGCGCGAACGTTGTAGCAACAATGTATAAGAGTGTATGTTGTCGAGAGGAGGAACATCGTAGATCATTACGGAGATATTACGACGAATTACAGCGAAGCGTGTCGATAAGTGTTCTTACCACTCATGAATGTATGCCGCAAAAAAAAAAAAAAAATCTCGGCGGCTCTTTCGCGTACACACTGCAGTTACCTCAAGCGCGTTGCCGGCCATTCTATGAAAATCATTTCAGTTTCTAGATTCTTAAGTGTTTGGCAATCGCGTCGATCATTAAAGTACTTCATGCGAATCTCGACGATATGTCTCTGTTGATTACGGAAATTCGTAATATGACATACTGGAAGTGATTAATGATTATTATTATAGTGACCGAATTATTGGGGCTTTGATTAAGAAATATTAAAATATTTTGAATTTTGTAGATTACAATATTATTAATATTATCACTATTATTATTATTATTATTATTATTATTATTATTATTATTATTATTATTATTATTATTATCATTATCATTTTACAGTATATTTCACTTGAAAATGTAGGGAAATTCAATATTGTTAAAATTTATTATCATTTTTATTTTCTTACATCTTAAAATATATTCTGTTATCTATTCTTTGATAAAATAAGGGAGAAATTTCATGTAAAATATTTTACTTTAAGCGTGAAGTTTTCGAATTATATACCGGTTCTTTCACGCCAATCCTGTAAACGTGAGTTAGACAAATGCTATAAACCATAACCATTGTTTTGCTTTATATAAAATTGCTTTATATAAATAAAAAATGTCTGAAACAAAGCGACATTGACTTTTCAAGGTGACAACAATACCCTTCATTTCTTATCGTTACGTATCAATTAAGATCGGCACCTATCAGATCGTAAATTTTAATCTTTGTTCTAGAAGCGGATACAATTTGTAGGAAAAGGATTAAGACAAGGGAGTAATCGATAAATGACCTCGTACTTTTTGTAAAGTCATGAATGGCACAATTAGAACGGTGTAATTTTCATTTTATTGTTTTCATTCTGAATTTAAATGTAGAATATTAAATATGATTTACAAACAACTGGAATCTAATGGAAGATATAACTTCATAATGTAGAAATAAGACTGTTCGAAATTTCAAAATATTTTTGTATCAAATTTAAGTGAATTCCTTCTCGCTTCATTTTATCTGGCCGCTGAAAGTGATTTTATAACATGGTCAAAATAACAAAAAATACGTCATTATACATGCAAAAATATGCATGAAAGTTTTGAAAATTAAAAAATACGACTATATTCTAAAATACACGTTTTACCAATTATAAACTTCATATAAAAATTATAAGTAAATATTATATCCCGTCCTTGTTTTTTATACGATTCTTGCGATCTCTTCTTATATCGTTTCTTATGTGGTTAATGTCGTATGGTTTTCACAAGTGGTGACACATGATTTCTCGACATGGTTAAAGTCCATCTCACTACTCCACATAAAAAAACTCGTATTATTTTTGCACGCGGCATTATTATATGGTTTATTCAATATGCAACGCATCGCGGTTTTTATCCACGAAACATGTATGTATGATGAAGGATGACTTATCCACATGCTAACGCCATATGGATTCTCACGTGAGATTTTCTAGTTATCAAACTGTTCACGCAACCTAACCTAACCTATCCTAACCTAAATGATTCCCTAATGATTTTTCCAAAGAAATCCAACACCCAACTCCGCATGATCACGATTACAATACCAACCTAACCTTCATTAAACTCGGCGGCTGAATTCGTGTTGGAATGAACTAGCATCGGATCGATCGACCTACTTCGATTCACTAGAATCGCAAAAATATCTGCGTTCGAATTTCTCTCGAACAATCGCCGGTATGAATCAAGGTATAGCCTGCGGCACCTGAATCAGCAAATCGAAAATGATACCTATATAGATCGGCACCTGGCTACCGTCTCATCGTCATATGTGGCATCGGTGTCGGAGATGTTCGCGCGGATGCGCTCGTGTAGGTTCCAACGAACTTTGACGTAACGACTCCCATTACAACCACGGACACGCGACGTAACGCGAATTATATGTATATATACGATAGTCCGCATTCCGCCGTTTCCTATATGACTTAATTGCAGCTGCAATCCTGAAGCGCATTGTACCGATTCCGGATTCCACCTGCGGGCGAACTGGGTCGCGGATCATCCTGGCCAAACTAATGGTCAATTATAACTTACAGTAATTCCATCATAATGAACGGACAATATTGTTTTAAGCCTGCCAGTAATTGACAGCTGACGAAAACAGATTCGTAATATGCTCCTGCATGCATGGGATATGATAAGGTGTACGATAATTTATGATCGATTTTAATCGGCCAATATTTTTCGAAATTCGGTGCATTAACTTTTATTTCTTACGTGATCATTACCCATTTGTCCGACAGGTCGTAACGGCAATTATCTTACCGCGCTTTTACGAGAGTCATCGGAATATAGCGACGTCTCTTCTCTTTTCACGGTGTTATCATCACCGAGGATGAACGGTGATGACATCGACATCTCCGAATGGTATGGGCAGAACGGTGACATTAACGATTCCTGCGTCAGGCTTAAACGCGTCGAAATCAGACGTTTCAAAATTACTTCCTACGTTACAATCTATGTATATGCCGTTTTTCGTGAGAGATTATCCGCTACGCACTTTTTCATCTTTCGTCCGTTAAGTGCTAAAGACCTCTCGCATAATGGCATTCCAGTCACCTCCCACTTTCATCTTGCATCAGGTTCATTTTTCCTCCTCCTCTTTTTTTTCAATCTTTCATTCGTTCACCTCTCTCCTTCTCTTTTTTTGTTCATTTTTCTTTCTTCTCCTTTCTCTTTTCTCTTCAGTTATCGCTCTCTCTCTTTCCCTCTCTCTTCATATCTCCCTTGTTAATATGTTCGGATGCTCGCTCCTTACGGGCGATCTCCGTACACGGATTATCCAAATCTGAAGGTACCCTGGACTCGAACTTTCGTTCCTCTCGAAGCTTATCTCGTCGCGCGTGACGTCATATTTCAATTCAACGCGCCTTGGCATGAATTTTTGTAACCATTGTCCGGTCGTTGAAAAAATCGAGGTGTGTTCCGTCTGGAAATGGCAAACTTTCGTAATCCAAGGTCGATGTTTTTCTAGGACAGTGACGCGATTCGACGTATCCGTACAAGCGAAGGAAATTTCCTGAATGTAGATTCTCATTTAAATTTCAAGTCATTAATGTCATCCTTATGTGGAATAGCAGTCAGAATATCAAAATGTTATTAAATAATATTTTGTTGTTGTTTTCGTTATGTCTTTGTTATTAAACATTTTATGTGATTTCTCAGATGAACTCTGAATGTATCGTTGAATCTTTCCTGGATGTGGTACATTATAACAATTCATATGATTTTTCACATGATTTCATCAGATAACATCCGTCCACATAGAATACTATTGGGTTTCTTCACTTATGCAGCATTTCTAACTTATGCATATGTGGCAGGAATACATGGCTTCTATGAAATGATACATTTCCTCCCACGTGAAGGTCCACATGAACCCCCACATGACAGTTCACACGGAAAAACCTAACTAATAGAAGTAGTATGATTAAACAATAACTTCATTCGGAATTTTGTGACTTCATGCAGACACTCCACATGTAATATCCTCTACATGTTGTTTATACTATATTTTTCTATTCGATATTTTTTAATAGTTTTAACAAAACGATCGTTTTATTTGCGACTAATCGAAAGACGGTAACGTTTCGTTAATTAAAATATTTCGTCGAGTTTTATTACCGTACACCGTCAATTTCTAAGGCATATGACATTTATTGGTCCATTATCGTACCGTCACGTCTCAACCGTCTTTGCATCATAATCTGCTACCGATGTATATCGATTATACAGACACGTAAATTTTTTGCTCCTTCCTATATACCGTTGTCGAAGATGTCGAATCGTTCGAGATGATTCGCATATTGCACGCATCAGATGCTCGCGGAGATGACGTCAGGACGTGCAATTTGCCCCGGCGATAAAACTATCGGTCTCGCATGTGGAACTTTTGTTTTCGTAGAATTTGCGCCACATTATTGTCAAGTTTTATATTGTATACCGAACGAGTCGCCATCGGAGTCTGTGAGTAATGCGCCGCGAATTATCCATGGCTGCCAATGTGATAAGACATTTAGTATACGTTTTTTATTTTTGCCGATCCTAACGTCGGCTTCGCCTCTTAAAAGACTCGTTACCTACAAATATGCAGCGTTGAAAAAATAATTTAAAATCAGATGACCATTTTGTTTTAAAAATATTTTCTTAATAAAATTGTTCCAAACAAAAATATTTAAAAAGTTGTTTAAGTAGTATTTTATTCTGAATGTTATTACACTTTTGAATTGCACGAATTTAATTATATTCTTTATGCATCGTTTTTTTTTTTATATTCGCATTTAGAATTTCAGTTTCATCTCGTTAGAGATTGCGCTCTTCATTATTTTCGGTTGACTGGCACTTTCTAATTACCATAATGTATGCGTGTACGTAAGTGAATGATGATAGCAATTTATCCATTATGAATATTTCTAATCAATTTTCAAATTAAATGCATCGCAATCTCAATTAGTAACGTCGATAAATCTGCTTGTCGATTCTTAAATATAATGAAATATTAAATTTCAATTAACTGCACTCGATCGAAAAATGCCATAAATTATAATTTAATTTTTTTTTGCACAATTATACTTTATTTTTTTGCAAAATGGCTTATCTTTTATAAAAATTACGCACTCTTAAAATATAAAATTATATTGTTTGATACCAGCCTGGATTTTTCAAATGAAATACTTAATAAACTTAATAATATATAACAATAACATAATTTAGAAGAATTTAACAATATACATGTTTCCAATTTTACTCAAATGTTAAAAAATGAAAAATTATAATCCCGAAACTTCTCTTCTACACCAGGTTCGAAATTGTGAAATTTCTATTTAGCATGGAATTTTCGTTAAGAATTAAAAATTCTCTAAAAGATTTCTAATCCATCAAAAATCCTATATATTATTGCGCATTAATAAACTAATATTCAAAACAATTTGAAATCTAAGAAAAAATTGTTATCGAAAAGTCTTTTTTAATAAATCTGAAAAAAAAACTTGTAATAGAGTAATAACAACAATCAGCAACAAATTACGATCTAAAGCAAATCCCAGCATGGCATAAAAGCGATGTACTCTCATTACAGGAGATTGGATTTCTGTACCGCAAAAATGATTCCGCAAAACCAATAACGTTTTAGGGACGCGTAAATAAAAATTTGGGTCAGATACCACATAAGTGCAAACGCGAAGCCTTTTAAGACCTAGACGCACTCTTAATAGTAACAAGGTTGCGTGACACCAATTACTTATGCGTCAAGTGCTAATTTAGTCTTGATATCGTTTTTTTACTGTATATGTCTTAATTATCTTTACATCAACAGTAATGTTTTGTCATTCAAAGTGTTATAAAACAGCTTTAAAAATTTTAATGGGATTATATACCGGCAAATCCATAGAACTTTTCTTATGTAGTAATGTATGAAAATAAAACCGTTTACTGAAATATTTTTTTATTTTCGTTGGCGTTGTATTTCTACTAATTTTTTATATCTGAACGGTGCAGGTAAGAAGATACAGATCTTTGAACAAATTGCAATTATTTCTATTTGTGACCATAATCACTTAAAATATTCTATTGAAAAATAATCTCGGCATCACAATGTTCTTCAAATGAGATGGACAAATGTCCCTTGAGTTTATGAAAATTTATTGACGTCATTACGTCATCAAACATTACGTGTCGCTCTATCTATATACAAGTTTAGTGCTGCATCTTCCAGTCGAGAAAAAAATAGTCATATTACTTTCACTTAGGTGACGACATAACAGTTTTTATATCATCTCACTGGATCCTCCTCTCCTACATGAAAACTATACACGAACGTGCGCATCTAACCTTATTTCGGCCTGATTGAAAAAGGCGTATAATCGAGATACGAGGAGCGTCCTCTCGAGCCATCGAAAATTGCGAGGAAGGGTTGCCGGGTAGCATTCCGAGTGTCCGAACGAACGCGATTCCTCACCGTAGATTAGCATAAAATTCGCCCCGGGCTTTACACATTTTTCGAGGCTGCCCGTATAGTATGGCTCGTCCCTCCCGAAAGAATTTCGGATGAGCCTGAATAAACGGAAACACTTTACCCTAAGCCATTGACACAATGAATCGCGAAAGCAAAATTGAAATTGCATTATTTACGAAGGTTTCTGTCAACAAACATCGCGGCTTCGTATGAATTCTGATTTGTTACATTGTCTTGTCGTATGGTTACGAAATAATGATAAGAATTAACGAAAAATCAGTGTAATTCATTTATCTATAATAAATATTATTTTCATAAATTAAGAATAATAATAATAATAATAAAATTTATTTGTGTATTGCAAGGATGATTAAAAAGATTTCTGGAACAATCCCCACCAAAATGCCATGACTAGAATTCTTATCGTCCAATTCGATGTAAGGCCTACACAATATCATCACGAAACTCTCATAACTGCGATTCGTTAGAACCCGCAAGATAAGTAAGAAATCCACGTTCCGTGTACATTTGTGAGAAATCACTTGCAACTTTGCATTGTTTACGTGATCTCCCGCATTCGCGGTACCACGAGATTACACGAATAGGACGATAACAACGGACATCGATACGCATACAGTTCACTGATTGTAATTGGATGTTTGGTAGGCGATTTTCGAAACTCGTCTCGTCAGATACAGTTATAACTGTTGTCAACCGTTAGATTCTAGCTGTTGAAGTTGATCATTTTTATGAGTATCTTATATATATTGTTGGTTTTTATTCGAAACTTATTATAAATTGGACTTGTTTACGGTTTCCAATGGATTTGTTATTAATTCGAATCCCGTTTTTTGTCGTTTATTGTTATCATTTATTCACGTCGTGCATCATTATCGACAGCTTATATTGATTTCGTTACAATTGTTATTGTTCAATTAAAATCAATACAAATAAACAAAACAATCACTTTTTTGTACTAAATTTATATAAATTTTATTTTTTTTTGCTTATTGATAAAATTGTTTATGCATTTAAGTTCCCTATTTCAAGTTTTCTCCTCATCACCACCACTGATAGTGTGAGAAAGATGAAAAAACACTGTTGTCTGTTTTCGGTTAAAATGAATGAGTAAAAAAATTAAAATAAGGGGAGGAGGCCTACCCTATTTTATCTTAATAATTTTTGTATATTTTGGGAATTTTCTTTTACCTTAGTTAATTTTGAAACCTTATTGATATTTTTCGTCAATTTTACGTATATAACCATTATTTTTCATTATCTCCAAAATTCTGAATCTTGACTGAGTTTAATTTTGATGCTTTTCAATCTGACAATATCTACGACATAAAAACGTATATTACCAGATACACGTTTTGATTAATTGCAGGTCGAACATGTCAATGGGAAAGTTGTCGAATTCAAGTCAAACTTGACGTCCCAGCGAAGCGTCGGTACCGGTGCCTAGGTACCTAAATCAAAGGCCTGACCTAAAACGACCTAAAGGACGTTTAAAAACCCATCGCGCGTTTTACGCTCATTTCAATAAGCCCGGTCCAAACACTCGTCATTAAATCTCCACCGATCGGAACGGCGTTTGGTGTGCGCCGATGCCCTCCTTGAAAAAGCATCGCATTTTCTGTTTAAAAACGTTCCCACGTGACGGGTTCGCGATTCGAGAGGATCAACAGTTTAGACGTTCGCGTTACGACGTAATGGGGCATAGTAATGCCATCATTCTCCGGGGATAATGCGCCGAACGCCTCGTAAAGCCCTTATTTGAAAGCTCGCCACGACGCGACGTACGTATACTTACGAGGATAGAGCGTATCATTAGCAGTGTTCGTTTTTACGATTTTCGAGCGAACGCGTTCGTTGAAGCGCTCCACTTTCGTGCACGTCACTCCCTTCGATTGCCGAAGGCGCGCGTGCCATTATCGCCATTGTCAGAAATCGTAAAATACCTTCGCACCACATTAGGATCGCAAGAAACTTCTAGCGTAAATATATCGCTTCGCGGTGATCGTTAAATTATGGCGATCACTTCGAGGTCCCGAAACAAAAGGATCAGGACTCTTTTATAGGACGATTATCAGAGTCATGCAGACATTTTCGTTGGCGAGGAATCGAAACTGTGGTTTTGGGTGACCTTCGTATACTCTTCATCCAGAATCTTACTTGATTCCTATCGACAGGAACATATCCAACACGATATTTGTGCATTGCTTGTATGCCAGTCATAAAACGTAATTCTATTATACACGAATCCTACAATGATGAGATACCATAATTTGCCAATTACCATTTCTTTATAAGTAAAACAATTTATAAATTGTTTGAGAAGTAATTAAACTATTAGAATAAGGACATTCATTTCAATCGATTCTCCATTCAATCCGTTTAACATTAGACTATTTGAACTGTCGACCCAATAGTGTACTAGCTAAACATTTGCCCAAACTAAGATCGATCAACAGCTAAATTCACTTTCATAATTTAAATCTACGAAGTGTAGTAA
Organism: Trichopria nigra; assembly: GCA_030522945.1. Classification (NCBI taxonomy): domain Eukaryota; kingdom Metazoa; phylum Arthropoda; class Insecta; order Hymenoptera; family Diapriidae; genus Trichopria; species Trichopria nigra. The sequence goes on from JAPYZR010001008.1 coordinate 13,804, forward strand.
GGATTGTCAACACTTGTGCAGTTCATAATTATCATATATGCGAGAAAACGCAAAATTCATCAGGCAACGGAAGTTAGGGCAAAAGTCCAAACGTTGCCCAACCAGGACCACCCTCGTCTATAAAGATAGACCCACACAGTGATCGACGTATTCACGAATTTTGGTTGGCAAGAGTCATCATGGTATAGTGTAGATAACTTCCACCTAACAACGAATAAGGAAGCACTCTACGAATCAAACGTCGTCATTGACAATAAATGGCATAAAGTCACGTACGGGAAAGACGGTAGGATCTTTGTTTATTTATTGATCACAAACAGTTTTCAATTGCGCTATCGAGTGTTATCAAATGTGGAGATCGAACATTTATGGCGGATGAAGACCTTTATCTTAATAGAAAGAGACGTTGACCTACTTAAGTCATGAGAGCCAGACGTCACCAATCCATATCTTCAAAATAACAACAAAACACTTTGTCAATGAAACCCCGATGTCAAGCAATAACCTTGGATCTATCGAATAGAGACGAATCGATAAATCGCGGGGAGTCGATAAGAAGCAATCGACTGCGTCACTTCGAGTTGAAATTCGATGAAAGGACGACGGAGCTTTCGCGTGTCGATTTATGGCATCGCCATCAGGCGAATTCCGAGAGATTTTCGACGCCAACGCGAATGCTGCGCGAGTCTATTTCGCAACGCGACTCTATGTATACGGAGGATGGCCTCTCCGTCGAAATATCACGTGGGCGATTCTTAGCGATCTTCGCGCAGGTGCTTCCCGCGATGGTTGTATACGTAGACGTTCGGGAAAAGTGCATTGGCAATGCAAATCGAACGCATTGCGCTTTCCAAGCAAATAATTTAATCGATAGCCTGCCTCGATTACGGGCGTGAGCGACGCGTAATTGCACCCGATGACCGATCGGGTATGTCGATTGCGAAGAGAAAGGCCGCGCTAACTTATTGCGTGTCAGTTAAGAGCGACGACGGGATAATCCTTTACTTTATGATAATCGCAATTTGTCACGAGTTTCACGTCACCTGGCCATCCGGAGACAATGTTACCTTCGTGGGTGACGGCCCTGGGGTTTCGAACTTCATTTTAATGGCATTCTTTTGAATAAGACGCGAGAAATCGGCCGTATGCGATACTGGTTTGTTCAGCAACTGCGAATAAGTTATTTTTCTTTTTAAATTCTATTTCACAGGCACTGTCGAAGCTCGTATATGTGATATAGTGAGTGAAACGCTACGCGAGTAGTTCTTTGGCCCGCCACCTATTACTTCGGAGTGCGAGATTCATTCGAAGATATATGGTTATGTAAACAAATTTCAAGATTTACCGAGAATTCTTGTCATTTTTTGTTGTTCACTTTCAAATATTTTTCTAATTATACTCGTTTTAGCCGTATTTGGTAAGGCTGTCATTTTCAATCAGAATAATCAACTTTCGAATTTAAACGTTTATCCAAAATTGGAGACTCGGTAGTTTAAGCAATATATGTCAATGAGTATAACACTATATATTTTACCGAGTAATGAGATCGTTCAAGGTCGCGAAATCTTCATAGGAATTAACTAGTTACTTCTGCGCTTATTAACGGGCGGTAACGAGCTTCGAGATGATTACATATTTCATAATTATTATTCGACAACTACGTTATAAGGTGTTACACGGTGCCTAAGTAAATGGTACATTAATAAGACGTTTGTGCATTGTATACGCCTTCAGTTTTTAACACAATGCAGAATAACGGAATGATCATTTCCTTTTAATCATTGATTGCCGGATGTACATATTTGGGAATTATAAACCAAACAGTAGATTATCATTAATTCCATATATATATGTATATATATATATATATTATAAAGATGACTAAGAATCTGTTATGATTTAAAAGGAATCCAGCTGAAGGACTTGTCCAACGCCTGATGTGGATTCAACAAATATTTTGATGAATTCAATAGGAGCAAAAAGAGAGTCCAGCATCAAGCCCGTCTGGTGATTACACATGACGCCAGATTAGAGAAAATCCATGATAAAGATTTGAAAATTGCTCTAGAAATCATGTTTTAATTGGTCACATTACCCAGTTCCGTTTCGATCATCAGCAATTCAGATAGGACGGTTTTCAAGAACTCAACCCAACTGACGCCTTTTTCAAGGTTTCCGTTCCAATGAAAGCTCCATCGAAACATTTTGAAAAAGTGCCAATTGCTATCAATTCTTAAAAACCATCCCATCTTTTTGAACCAACTGCTAAGTTTTCAATCTTTTACAAACGTCACGCTTCACCTCAACCTGTGAAATGTGCACTAGGCTCGTTTCAACAACAGTAACATGAACCGCTACCCCACCATTTTCCACTGATAATCAACGATGCATCTGGTTAGACATATGGGATACCGGAAACCGAACGATAGAGGACTGATCCGAACAGGAATGGAAACGATCAGAATTCACTGCATGCGCCAAATAAGCATCACCGATCTACATGTCACCAGGCACTCGATTAATCCAGGAAAACCTTTGCCGACCACGTGACGGTAAATTTCACAATTCCATTACTTTTTACGTGCAACCACTCACTTGAAATCTTGGCACGGACGCGGATCTCCCGCTGATCCTACGCCTCCTTAAAATCCTCGCTCGCTCTCGGTCCCTCCTCGTAGACTTCTCGTTCTGTCGCACAAGGGCGGTAAGGTCCTCCTTGTCGCCATCCAGGGGTCGAATCCGTAAAAGGACGCAACCGTCGTCCTCGTCGACACTCGCGACTTCGCTGCAACGCATGCCTTCCGCATCGAGGTGCGTCCTGGTTTCGCTACCGTAGCGAACTCCTTGACAATTGATTTGCAGAGACGACTTCGAGCCGTTCGCGTACTCGAACGATGACGATCGCTTGGTCGACTCCCTCGCGCAATTCCTCGGCGAACTGATGGATCTCCTGGCTATCAGTCGTTCCGTCTTTGTCGGGAAGTCATGCAGTCGCCCGTTCGCCTTGACGTCGCTCCTGGAACGATATCTTATCGATACGACGTCGACTGTCGCAGGCGTATCTTCTATGTCAGCGCTGCTTCTTTCTTTGGTTTTCTCCCGACTTTGTGCTGAATTCTTCTTCCGGAACGAGCGGTTGAAACAGTTTTTGGTTACTGGTATGGAAGGTTCTGCTTCGATCGCAGACGTCGACCTCCTCGGCGACAGCGGATGGTCCAGTACTGTGACCACCGGCGATTCTTTGGATCGATCTCTATCTTCGTTGAAGTTCACGATCGTAAAATATCTCTTCGGCTTCTCCGGCGCTGTTTTGGAAAACGAACTACACCGAATGACGTCACCGTTCACTGAATCGAAGTCACACGACGTGGAGAAGCTCCGTAAGACCGACGGTTTTCGGAGCGGCGGATCTTTTTCCGTCCCGAAAACCTGGCGAACCGCGGAATCGTAGGACTGGACTCGTTTCACCGACTTGACGGGATTTACGATAACTGGTGCATCTACCGGTCGGAGAGAGTCCTTTTCCCAGCCCCTCGAGGGGGTTCTTTTGGCAAATTTCTCGAAACCGGTGCGCGAGATCTTGACGGCGGCGTCGACTTTGTCGCACTGCCGAACGGAGATCAACTGGCAGCAGCCGCCGCCGCCACCCCCTCTGCCGACCACTTCGGTGATGAACATCCGAAATAACTTCACCTACAACAACGTCATGCCGGCATAACTCCGCGACGCGTGTCGTCGGCTCCGATTTCCGCGACGCTTCTAAGTTATGAAATTGTTTTCTGCCACGATTAACATCTGAATGTTTCCGTTGTCGGATGTCACTAGAGAACTCGTACGCCACGTGACCAAGTTTTGCACCAGTCTCTTTACACTTTCGTTGACCTGGTCAAAAATGGTCGATTGGTTCTCGAAATTTTCATCGACCTCCAGCCTGGAGAACGTGTCCTTCGTGTCAACTTCACGAAATCTTTCAAATTCCAACGATTCCTATAAAGTTTGATTGCAGAATGTCCGAATGACGTGACCAGATTTGACGTTACATCCACTTTATTGTCACGCACACGTCACTCGAAAAAATTTCGCGATTTTTAAGTCAAACTCGAACACTTTTTTAGCCGAATGTATCCCGGTGTACGGAGACGTCAGACATGGCCTCGCGCCGAGAGAAAGAGACGCACGTCCCGCGAGCGCCGTTGGCCTACTGCGGCCCTCTAATACGGACCGGCGAATACAGCATATCGCGCATCCATACGTGCGGGAAAGTACGACGAATGCTCGGGCACGGGCGAAAACGCGCTCTCGCTCGCGCATATGGCTCGATTCTGTTCCATTCCGTTCCATCGGACCACGCGTAGGTTACTCTCACCTCTACGGGCCGATTGTCGAGGGGACAGGAGTCGCTATTTCGGCTATTGAAACGTTAAAAAGGTATAAATGACGCACGACAACAAAAAAGAAAAAAAAAACCAACACCCCACGATGCACCTTCCCGTTGAAAGACACTTCGGGGTGTCACGAATGCGCTTAGGGTATATAGGTGTGGGGTGGACGACACAAAAGGGCACGAGCCGTTGGTGAATTTTGCATATTAATGCGAGTTTACCGATGAATGGCGAAAGTTAAATTATGGAGACATTTATTGCAGTTTGATTCAAAAACATTTTTCTTGCCTTCACAGCTTCGTGGCTTGGTGTGTTTTATTCATTTGATTTGCGTTTCTCTTTTGTGCGGCGAGAACATAATCGAGGAAGATAATTAATTGTGCGTACATTAATATGCAGGATTGCAATAAGTGGAAAAAAATGTAAGGGTCTCTATTACTTTAGAGAAACAAATTCATTGAAGAAAACTATACCATTACATATGTATTTATAGTTTTTTACTTTAATACATTTTCATTGAAGTTTTTGTATGAAAAGAATGACGCAAAAATTACGAAAAACTACAATTTTGAGTTATTTTATATGATCCTACGAAATTTTCATCAAGTCTATTAGTTTCTTATAATTTTTTTTTAATTCACTTTCATGTCTGTCCTGAATCACATTTGAAAATCTCTATTTACATACACTGAAAAAAAATTGTTATTTTCAAGTAAATATTTACTTGAATTAAGAACAGATTTTCTTGAATTAAGTAAGATTTGCTAAAAAGAAGGAAACATTTTCTTCATTCAAGTAAATATTTACTTGAAAATAACATTTTTTTGCATAGACGTTGGTATGACATGACAATGCAATAATAGAATGGTTATTTTTTTCAAATTTCGAAATGGGGTGGAGGGAGGGGGAAATGTCAATAATTATGTGAAGTTTATATTGAATTTCATCAGAACTGGTTTGTTTCCCGTGGACCGTGCGATTTCGACTCGGGGGATTTCCTTTCGTTGATTTTAAACGCAATGTCAATCAAAACGAAAAAAGTATTTTTTTTTTTAAACGCATATTCTAAAAAATGTTCCAAAAAACATATAAAAATATGAAAAACATTGAAATAGAAACATCTGAAAAGATTTTTTTTTTTTTATTTTACTTAAAATTTAGATTTTATAAAAATGTCAAATGAAATATCGCCAAATGTTAATTTTGTTGCCTACAAACGTTAAAATAAATGTTATTTATATATAAAATGTACAATTTAAATGGCTTGAAAATCACAAAAAAAAACTTAATTTTCGTATTATTATATAAACCGTATTATTGAGGAGATAAACAAGTGATAAAATCCTACAAAAATTAAGTAAACCTTGAAAATCGAAGGGTTTCAACTAAATATCAAAGGAATTATTTTCTCGAGAATAACTTCAACGAATTTTTTTCATGATTTTTCAATATCCGTTAGAAATTTAATTTCGAAAAAATCGTTCGGTGAAATTATAGAGAATCTTTATCTTTAGAAAAAGAAAAAGTTGTTAAAGCATTTTTGTGTTACCTATAGTAGAAAGTAACACGAGATTACGGCCATTTTTTCTAGCCTTCGTTACTTTTAACAAAGAGGCCCGAAAAATTGTCATTTTCTACTAGGGTTCATAAGAGAAAATTTCCTCTTATTATTAATGACATTGCATTTCAAATGTTAAAAGTATAGTAAAGAATTTTTCTATACAAGAAGTAATTTTCAAAAATTGACTCTTCGTTAAATCTTCATAATCCATCAAATAAATACAGAACGGAGAATTAAGCATCGATATAATCATCAAATTCATTTAATTGAGATTGAGTGTGTATATACATATAAATGTATATATGTATATTTATGTATATATGTATATACATATAGAGAATTGCTTGGGTATAAAATAAACGATAAATACCTGAACGGTAATTATATACTTTTCCAAGCAGATTAATGTAAACTCGTCAACTGCATTAACTCCGCATCCAGACAGGAAAAACAAATGGCGTAATTCAGAAGTTAATTTCACCCCGATAAACTTCATTTCCGGTTGACTTCGGCACTCTTCATTTACATTACGGATGTGCGCGAGTTCCACGCTTAAGTGCCCTCTTCCACTGAAGTTAAGATTCGAGTATAGTTTCTTGGATAAAGAAGAAAAAAGAAAGTTTCCCGCATTAAGTATATCGCGTCCGTGCTTGTCCGCGACTTTACGCAAGTGCGTGTATTATCTATGGCGGAATTATTTTATCACGGGAAAATGCGGGTTCCCGATGGCGCGAGAAGGTTGCGCCTCTTCAATAGAAAATCTTCTTGCATACGGCAATATATAAAAAGACTGAATCTCGAGCTGTTACGTGCGTAATTAAGAGTTGCCGTAAATCAAAAGATATGAACGATTACGAGAGACCGAAGGGGCGGAGGGGGGGGGGGGTTCATTTACATAAAGAGAAGGTGGAAGAAATGCGGAAGTAAAAAAGTGAAGTGAACAGAAAAAAAGGAGCATGACAGAGAAAGAGAGGGGTATTAATTAATACTCGGCTCCGAGAGTAAAACAAAGATCATCTGGTGGGGTGCGTTTGTACGAAATCGAAGCTGTACTTCGCACGTGCCCATCCTGGTGAGTACCATTCACGCACACGTGCGCTCGAGTCTTTATTAATTACGACGTGCTGTGCGCACACTCGCGAAGTGCCACGAAAGCCTGCGCCAGTGATTTTTCAATTAATGCACTCGTTATATCATTCTGTAGACAGATGTTCATATTGTGCAAACGATATAATACGCGATAACAAATATTGATTTGAGGATTATTGTATTATTGTAGCATTTCACCGGAAGCATTTTTTATTTGAATATCAATTTTCATTTGCTTATTAATGTAATTGTGATCTTTGTTTAATTATTTTTATAAATTCTTCCGTTTTATATAATAGTTACGTTAATTTTTTCGTTTCTACAGTATAATGTCTTTGATTTATACTCTATAAATTTTCTTGGTCAAACAATGAATTCTTCACTGTTTACTACAGTGAATTTTTGCTCTTAGATTACGGACAATCAGAAAAGAATGAGATTTTTACCTTTTATTACACCATCAACGTAGAGGAAATTTGTAATTTGCAACTTTAGAACGAAAACAGTTGATCTCCTTTTCTTTCTTTCTTTTTTTCATTTTACGTAAGAATTCACTCAATTTTTAATGGAATTTTAGCCATTTATGTCTGAAATTAATTCTTATCTAATCTAAACGGAATGAAATTTTACTAGAATCATGTTATTTTTTGATTAAGTTGTAGCGAGATTTTTTAAATCAATTTTATGTGAAAACTTAGTAAACCTTTAAATGTATATTGTAATCCATACTTAATACTGAGTTCCATTGCACAAATCAATCGACGACTACATTTGAATCCAATCGTGTCTTATTTTAAAATAATTAAACACATACATTAACCAAATTTTTAATCTGTCATTGATGCATTGATTCACGAAATCATAAAAGTTCCAAACATAATCTTACAGTGAAAGTACACTTTTTTAAGAAAACAATTTTCAATTGCAATGAAATTAAATTCTATTATTTAAAATTAATCTATTATTATTATTATTAATATTATTAAATACATTATTATGTAGTTTTTGTTTTAAGAGTTGAATTAATATTTAATAGAGTATGCCAGATAGCACATGTACATCCATCAGACCGTCCATTGCGTACGGATAATGGACGTACAATGAACAAAAAATGGACGAATCATCGACGTCCAATGGACGTCCCGTGCTAATTAAGTACTCTCTAAATTTCTTGGTATAAAATTTTACCCTATAAAGAGTAAACATATTGAGTCTTTCATTTGAAATTTTCATTTGAAAGAGTGAAAATTAAGCAACTCTTTTATAATAGTGAATGTACATTCTTTCAGAGTGACATTTCACTCTTTTGAAGAGTGTTAATTCTTCGTCTTGCTCTAGAATAGAGTGAAATTTCATTCAAGAAAGTGTAAAATATCACTCTTAAAGTGGATGAGCTTAACATTCTCTCTAAAATGTTTGAAAGATTTTCCAATTACATATATTTTGATAAAATGAGTTTCATAAAATTTCAACAATTTCAAAATTATTTTCCACAATTATCGTTTCTATATTTTTATTTTTCTTTCTTCAACTTACATTTCAACAGCAAACGATTTCAATATTTTTTATCACATCATGAAACGCACGTTAATCGACGTATAAAAACGTGTAAAAAATAGTACTATATATATATATGTGTCTAAAGCCCGCTACAGTTCTAATCCGCGGCGCTCGTTATGCTTCCAAGCTCACGTGCTCTATAAGCGGATTAAAATTCGACACGCTCAAAGGGTGTTAGATATATATATAAAGGGTTGAAATATAATCAGTCCAATTATTTACAAACTATTTTTATTTTCTCGCGTATCTCGTTTATTTTTTTTTTTTTTTTTTTTGTAAAATACATAAATATTCGTTTTAGCCGTCTCGAAATATTTGAGAATAAATATTGGTTCACTTGCTCGTAAAATGTTCAGTTCCCCTCTTATGAGAGTGAATCGAATTAATCTCACTAATACAGAAATAGGCTTAGTCTTGCTTTTGAGAATGCTCTTACTTTCCTTGAAGTGGGAGAATTAAAAGTAAAATGTTCCGTTGCAATGTATGAACTTGAATAACGGACGAAATGTCATCTTAAAGAGTGAAATAAGAAAAAAAAAGAGAAAAGCAATTAAAAATACATTCAATTGTTATTATTATATACCAAAAATTGATATTATATGAAAAATGTACAGTTCAGAATAAAGTCAATCATAACGAAATTAAATATAAGAAAGATATTAAAAGCTTCAATAGAATAATTTACATGTCGGGTTACAAAAGAATAATTCTAATATACACTCTAAATTTCTTGGAGTGAAATTTCCTATTTATAGATTGAATAAAACACCCATTAATAGTAATATATCACACTTGAAAAGTAAGAATTCACTTTTTCAAACGAATGGCTCAATTTTCACTCTTTGTAGAATGAATTTTCAATCTAAGACATTTCGAGAATATAAACAGTAATGTAAGGATTCAGACTGACGGATGATTAACAAAAAATATTCTTAATTTGAGTATAACTAGGAACACATAAAAAAATATACTGTAAATCATAAAATATATGCAAATTTTATCACGAAAACATACAAATAGATACAAGAAATTTATAAAAATTGACATGAAACTGATTATCGATACATAAAGTTTCACTAGAAAAATTACTCCCTAATAAACATTGATAAATTGCAGAACGTCCGGAATTTACATGCACAAAAACATTGAAAAAAAGTAATGAAACTTGAACGGAAAGCTTATACTAATTACCACAATTTAAAAAATACAAAAGTTCCAGCTCTTGTTGATGAAAAAGCTGTCAAAATAATCGACAAGTTTAAACGAACGTCAAAGGAAACCGTTTCGCTCGAACGACATGCATTATGTTTCGTAGAATGTATAACTTTATTTTCTCATTCTTTTACGTCTACATCTCCGTATCAGTCGTGATTAATAACGCGTATTAATAATACGTTTACGTTCATTCACTCTCAAGAGCATTTACGCGTTCATTCTTATACATTTCAAATTAGACACACTTGTCACATGTGTGATGTCGGGAATAATGCAATGTATCCCAGTTTCTTAACTGGCAAAATGCAATTAATTTTTCAAGATTTCGTCATCGACATATATACACATGGTGTAACCCGTGCAATACACCACGTGGTGTATCGATAACCCTATAACGCCCGGAGGACCTTCGGATTTCTCATTCGAGCTGCGGCTTCTTTCTCACGGGATCGCTTCACTCGCGTTCCACGCGGCCGATTAGCGATAGCTGCTATTTCAGCGTGTAGAAATGATATTGTCTAGCCTCATCCTATACGTTTTTTCTCCGCTCTGGAATCGATTTAAATGCTTAATCGATTACGATCGTAAACGTCACTACTACACGTCGGTTTCCATTAAGATACGCATTTACAGGGTAGGCTTCTGTTTTTTTCACGGTATATAATTACTTAATTTTATCGTGTGATTTTACGTTTCTTTTATCTTTCATCAGCTCGGAACATTTTTTTATTTTTCGTTGGAGTTGGCTTTGTTAAAAAAATTAATATTTTAGCCACAATCTTGGAGAACATATGTCATTTCTTAAAATGATGTTGGAAAGTATCAAAGCATCTTTTTACCTACTATTGCGTTAGAAGATAATGAGTAGTTATACAGTGACATAATGTTATTCTTTATTAAGCTCTGTATGAAGAAAAAGAACCGATTGTATCAGTTTCTTTAGTAAGAATAATATGATTATTTTACTCTTTTAGAAAGGATTTGATGATGAACGTTATTTCACAAATAGTGTACGATATATATACTCAAGTACAATGACATCGTGTTTTAAAGAATTTTTTACTTTAATATAAAATTGTTCGTTTTTTACGACTGTTTAAAGTTTAGTTTTATATTGTGTGGACCCTCTTCAGAAATAAACAATATTTATAATGAAAACAAGCAGAAACATACGCGCATTTAAGGAAATATAAAATCACTTCTATATATATATAGATCAATATACGCCATCTGTTATTAGATTTAGAAATATCAGATTTCAATCAATTATTATTTCTTAAATCTGTTTTTATTAAACTATTGTAAATTTGTGGTAGATTTGATTCCTGAAATTTAATATATTAACGGTGTTTTTAGTCATTTTAATAAAATAATTTTCTCTTTCTTTTCGATCTTTTTTTTATGATTTTTTTCAACTGCTAATATTTTTAATTGATTTGTGATCAAAATTATGTGAAGTTTGTACACGGTGTAATGTTATATCTGTATATTTTTCTGGATCTTCATTAATATTCTTTATATGTTCTTTTCTGCTTGTTTCTAATTTTCGTTCAATCTGCCCATTGTAAATCATATGGCAGTATGCATCACATGGAATTTGATAAAGACCACATCTATGTTTTTCTTTTTTAATGTTGTCTTTATGTGGTCTAATTTTTCCAATGTTTTTTTTGACTGCAATAGATACAACTCTAATGTTATTGTTTTCTAATTTATAGATAAGTTTATTAGTAATTCCTCGTACATAAGGCATAAATATTGTTTAACGATAATTTTTTACTTTTTTTTTATGTATTATCATATTATTATATTACCGATGAATCATTAACGCAGTAAGTTTTGTAATTTTCTAATTGATTTTTTTGCTTATTTCTATATTTCACTTTTTTTATCTTTATTGCGTTCTATATTATTAGGTATTTATTAAATGTCACCTTTATTTGCTAAGAAGATAATTTGATCAATGTATATATATACCAAATAAGAATACTTCATCTAGTAGCTACGACACCACGTGTATTATCGGGAATCGAGTATATACGATAATTATATTACGATAATTGCAAATAAATAAGTAGCTGGTAGAAATATTTAATAATTATCACATTTCGTAATATGTGTCTTGATAAAGTAGAAACCTATTTACATTTGCAAATCCCGTTTTGGAAAACTTCATTTAAAATGTATGACATTGAATCATTGAGCAAGAGTTAATTGTAGTCAATTATACGCTGTAATTTGCGAAATTGGAATGAATAACTTTTAATGGGGACAAATGTTCCACTGAAAATCATTCTGTAATATTTTTTTTTGCATTATATATAATATAATATACATACTTTTATAATCGTATCAAAAGTTTTTTTTTAATTTTTTTTTTTTTGCCAATGTTTGTTAAAGCGATTTTTACTGTCGTATTACATTTAATAATTAAGAATGCTAAACTTTTCTGAATATTCGTATATTACCATGTCTATCATTCTTTTTTCTTTGTAATTGGATAATATTTCATTTCAGGAAGTATATAATCTATACATACATTTGAAAAATGTAATATCTTTCTGAAAATTTAAACATTTAAAAAGCCAACAACCATCGCTATTGATAATTTAAGTATAGCGAATTATTTTCCAAATTTTGAATTATTTTTTAAAATTGACATCATTATTACAAAAGTAGAAATTTGCATTTTGATAACGGATTTTAAGTTTTATTTCCGAAAATCTTGAATCCAATACATTTTTATCAATTAGGGTTTCTTATCCCATATACGATGTCAATTTTCATGGAAACGTATAGAAGATGAAACCACATCAAGAGAGAATTAAAGAAATGACAGTAAAAAAGTATTCAAGATTAAATGGTTTACACTGTGTAAACGATCGGGCGGAATAAAGAACTTTATTTAAAATTTTAATAAAGTTTATTTATCGTTACGACGACACCTAATTTGCCGAAATGAACCGTTTGGAAGTTTTTATATATCTGTCTTCATAGTGAGAAA
>JAPYZR010001009.1:0-24709 GCA_030522945.1 Trichopria nigra
TATAAATAAAAAAAGATTGAAACTTTTTTTCAAAGTTTGGGCTCTGGAAGGGTGATTCTATGTAATGTATACAATCACCAAAAAAATTGCAGCAAAAATTATTAAAAATTAAATGAGAACTTTTGGAAACAAATTATTTTTAATTGAGGGATGGAAAAATAATTTGTTTCCAAAAATGTTCACTGAAATTTTCATTATTTTTGCTGGAATTTTGTTGAGGAACTGTATATGTCATGTAAAATCACCCTTCCAAATCCCAAATTTTGAAAAATCGTTTCAATCATTTACAATTTACAGTTTTCGTATTTCGAGGTTAGGTCGGTAACTGTTCTACTTTAGAACCCCATTAAGGTGGTTCTAAAGTAGAACAGTTATCGACCGAGCTTTTCAACCATAAAAGTATGAATAAAATGGGATTGAAACGTTTTTTCAAAATTTGGGCTTCGGAAGGGTGATTCTACATGACATGCACAATCCTTAAAAAAATATCGCTGAAAAAATATCAAAATTAAACGAGAAATATCCGAAATAAATTATTTTCTCTTGTCAGCACCTAAAATAATTTATTTCGGATAATTCTCGTTTAATTTTGAACCAATTTTAGCGATAATTTTTGAAGATTGTATATGTTATGTAGAATCACCCTTCCAAAACCCGAATTTAGAAAAAATGTTTCAATCCTTATTTATTTATACTTTTCCTGTTTTGAGGTTAGGTCGGTAACTGCTCTACTTTAGAACCACCTTAAACTATAAAAACGGTATAGTTTACGTATGACCATAAACACGGGCTGAATTATGTTGAATTATTGTATTGAATTATTGAGGCCCAAAGGGCCGAACCAAGACAATCTTGCGAGCGAAGCGAGCCGCGGGTCCAGGGGACAGAGGCTCTATGTGGGGTTGGCGACCGTAGGCCGCAATAAGGGCGAAACCACTAGTTCATCATATTATAATCACTTAATTAGTTAATTTATTGAAAATTGCAGATATTTTTTTTTACTTCTAATTGAACAATTAAAAAAAAAACTGTTGCAAATACTTATTGTTGATAATTGATCAAAACTTGAGGGAACTATAGTATAGTTTGAAGTTACACACATAATGTTCTTTCTTTAATTGTTTGAATCGGTTTTTCGGCCCTGGCTTGTACACTTTAGTATATCTGATATATCTAAACAGTTCAGCTTATACAAAAACAGATTACGGAAGAAATTCTTCTGATTGTTTCGTGAATTATCGTGAAATCAAAAAATGTTGTATTGCATTTGTGGGTTCCTTATGGGTTCCTTAATGGGTTTGAAACTTGGACATTTCATGAAAAAATAGGGGGTAATTATATATTTATCAGAGTGACCAAATTCAATACTTCGTATGGCCTATGTTATTAATATATGTGTTAAATCGTCTTTTCTACTCGTTTGTTCCGGCTTCGTCTATCTATTATTGTGCAAAAATGATTGTGTATTACGTGCAATGTTATTCGGCGAACATATCGAGCACTTAATTTATTTTCTTTCTATATATATGCTCAGTGAGCCCTCAAGCGCTCGAAACAAGTTGAGGGAATCCCCGACCTGTCTACAATCGTTTCGAAATGTTTTGAGACATTTACATACACGAGTCCAAAGGAAACCCGACTGAAATTTTCCACATGGGGTCCCATTTAATAAACAATATATATAAATGACGATTTCTACTCGTTTAATTACGGGAGAATGTTGCTGGTTTAGGTTATGATATGTGACATTATATAGTTTTGTAATATTTTCGAAATATTACCAGGACACTATTACCATATATGGGTTCTCGGCAGTCGTTGGATAATATCGCACTTTTTAATATTTGAAAATGCGTAAAACAATATATTAAAGAACTGTGTATGATATGAAAACATTAACCGCAAGGACTGTCAACTAATGATTTTGAAAGCATACAATTATTTGTTTGATTAATATGAAATACATTTTTTTTATACTATTATATTACGGCACATAAAACCAAATACTTTTTAAAAGAAAAGAATTGAAGCTATACTTTACTTTATATACCACTTATACTCTTAGACTTGTAAAAAAAAAATCATTGTACAATAAATTGGTGACGGTAGTAAATAACTGGAGTTCTCAAACAAAGACAATTTTCCAGAAGGCCTTTACCGGATAAACGCGCACGGGTCGTCGGCGAGGACAAGAATTCCGATGGGAGAAGTCGAACGTTGTATAGGGTACGTTCTAGAAGTAGAAGAGATCGACGGGAAGATTACACTCGGTGTATGATGACGGTCGAGAAGAAAAATCGACGCGAAGATTCACCTCGGTATCGCGACAGAAGCCGTAAGGACATTGAACGTGGTAAAATACATCCCGTGCAAGATGGAGTCGGACAGTAATAAAATAGCGACAGGATACCCGTGAAGGGAAAGACGTCTAAGAATCTCGGAATTAAATTTGAAATATGCACTGGAGGAGAAACTATTCGGAATATAAAAGCAAAAAAAAAAGAAAAAAAAACACGCAGAGAGAGAGAGAGAGAACGAAGGGAGCGGAACGAGCTGGAAATATCGAAGATTCACTCTAGGACGCGGAAGTCATTTTCGAAGTACGCAGAATAAGTGGCAGTCCATATAGCGTGTACGGAATTTTTCAAGATAGGATGCGTGAACCGATTAGTCCAATTAGAAGGAGTCCTTTTCAGTATATGAGATCTTAGCTGGGAGAGGAAGACTAGTGACAGGAAGTCGAGGGAGCATAAAGAAATGCAACATGAATATGGAGGAGGTAGAGGAGCGCGAAGTGCAATAAGCTGGTGGACGAAGAAGCAGGTCATACGACCGTCGCAATTAACGTAAATTGAGACGGTGAGACAGGGGGGACAGATGGAGGAAGAGAGAAGGAAAGTAAGACGCTCATACGACATAGTAGATGCACGTAGAGAGCTCCGTCGTCAAGCACGATGATTTTGTAGCAAGTACTCACGTATCGCGCTGGCGGTAAGACGCATTTCTGCCGTTCAATTTTCTTAGAAAGACGATCGTTAAGATGGTAATAAAGAAAAAGAACGAGCGAGGTATTGTAATGACTAAGAAATGATTTTAAGCATCAGCGAAAGAATATACTCTGCGTGAAAAAAATACAGCCTGTATATATGATTGCGCTGGTAAGGGAAGAAGTATCGATTATGCATTTCGTTTACGACACAAAATCATACACGTCGACTTGCAGTGAACTTGAAGCGAATAATAGGTAAGTGAATTTTTTTTCCATACAAAATTTTATTTCACAATTTGTAACCATGATTTGAGAGTTTTGTTACAGAAGCGACTTGAAATGGCAATCAAGACGCGCTGCGCTGTTTCTACTCAGTTTACGACAGAAGTTTAAAAATAATTCATTTAACTCCCATTACACAATCTCTGAGAAGTTATGTATCAGCTGTACTTTTAGAATAACGCAACATATATATTATAAAATCATTTTATCCTATACCGTTTCACGTTCTCAACAGTAAAGATTTTAGGGGGTTAGGATTATAACGCTACTAGTGTCGACAGTTTCGTTTAATATCTTCGTCAGGCAAAATCTATATTATATATACATCACACATATATCGGTAGGTTTCTCTGTCAGCCCTGATGTAAAGCGGGCATTGGAGCAAACTAATCGCTCGTTCTATTATTTTGCTCCGAATGCGGCAGGTGATTTTCGAAGGGATCACAGCATGCAAGCGAAGGTCGGACGTGCGGACTTGCTTTACGGGTGTTAAAAAAGCGCACTTTATATACAGGTATGACATAAAAAACAGAATGTGTCTTGGGCGTGAAGGCTCTGGTAGGTCGGACGATGTTGCACTTCTCTTTTTTCAGTAAACTTCGACTCGTCTTCAGTTCATTTTGGAATGGCCTACGCCTCGATCTGCCAGCACCTTCGTCACCAAAGCTGCACTTTTCGCCCTTAGCGATCAGTCTACCCTAATAACATGGTATATTCCTTATTTATTATTGTAAACTTAACATCTGCGTTTGTAAGTCATTTTAAAAGCTGCATTTTTTACAACAATAAAAGCACTAACGTAATTATAAAAATATGTCTTGCATTTTCACAATTTCCTTCACGAATACCAATTTTCTGTATATAATTATTGACAGATCCAGAATTAAAAAGTATAAAAATGTATTGCGATTTTACAAATATAAGAGACGAACACAACTCCGATGTTTAAGTGATGAGCGAATTCTTTCCGTAATTTCTAAAAAAAATGTCTGGTGGATACAAACGCACCGTCATTAGCGCTATATCTGTTTTGAACTTGCGTGCCGGTCGAGTTTTCATTTACTTCTTACTCGATTGCGAAATGACCGAGTACGCGACAAGCGGTCAGAGGTTTTACGGAGACGATTAGCTTCTCAAACTTTCACATCAAGTTCTCACGCCTTTCAGAAGTAACGACGATTACCAGTTACAATTTACAACGTACGATTTAAAACGGAGATAGCGTTCGAACGCCTATAAATTTCAGCCTTTCACGACACACCTCCTCAAGCACGGCTCCGAATTACATTCGCGGTCTCCGAGATCCTCCTCCTTCGCCCTTTGTCCTTTGGAAGTTCTCTTTTTTACGCATGTGCACGAAACTCGCTCTCGAAATTGACAACACGTTACAAATTGTAGAGCTTTCAACTCAACGACGGAATTCTTATATATATATATGGGTGTCCGGCTCTGTTCGTGAGAACAATGAAAAATAGATTATATATATAATTCAAATTTTTTGGTAAACTTCATTATGCATGCAATCAAAATAAAAAATGGTAAAAATCCAAGATTTTTTTAAAAAGGGAAGACAAATTAGAACAATCTCAATTTTAAGGGGTCTAAAAATAAGATATGCACTTTTATAATCATCAGACCAGATGACAGTAAAGAGGGATGGGTCGGTCGTTGGGAAATTAACCCCGGGGCCTGGTTGTTCCAGGGACCCGGAGGGATTTAGTCATCGCAATACTTCAGGGGGCCCGTTAGCAAAAAAAAACCTTGGGACCCGATGTCACCTTCCGATGGCCCTGTTCATAATACTATGCAGGAAATTCGTATTAGAAATTTGAATTTTCATTTTCGGCACAAAATATAGTGTGTGAAATACGAAGTTTTCGTATATGTCGTTCGTTATACGTTATACGTGTAGATTTCTCCCACACTCGAGTAATTGGATCACTCGGGATCAACACAATAGGTACAAAAGGTTTCTAAGTATATATAGTGTGTCAATAATATCAGTCACGTGGTGACGTTTAAATGACAAGCTATGTCGTTGTCAGTATTGGATTCGAAATTACGAAGAACCGATTAAAAACTCTACAAAATATCAATAAAATGTAAATATTTGAATTGAAAATATGTTTTTTTTTCGCATTTTATTTCGTGTATATATCCGACGAAGTATTTTGTTACATAACGTTTTTCACAAATTTGTCATAATATTATTTATACTGGTTATTTACACATCTTGTTGCCGAAACGTAATAAATTATATATTTTTTGAATTTTTATATTTTGTCAATGGACCGACAATACCAAGAAATTTCTTTTGAAAACTCCTTAGGAATTTTTATTTCAAAGGAACCACTCATCCCTATCATCACACCAAGATAGGAAAATAGGGGAAAAAAGGTCAAGAAGCAATTTATTGAAAACCAGGATGACCGAAAATCCTATTCATACTTTTGCATTTTATTCAGTTTAGCTTCTTATTGATTAGACAAGACCTGCTGGAGGAAGCAAAGTTCATTAAGTAGTTTGAAAAACTTTTGCGTCTGATAAACTTTTTTATAAAGTTGATTAATGTGTGTACAAATATCATATTACTAAAGAGTCAGTAAAATATATTCATATATTAAAATATTATTTGAAGTACACAATGTTCGAGTGAATCACGAGTATACATTCAACGTTCGTGACTTTTAAAAATAAAAAAATTCTTTTTAAAAATACTACTTCCAAAACTCAATGTCACTTCCTTTACGTTCTCTTATTTTGCAATTTTAATGCGATTCATCGCTAATGTTCTTCGACAATTCTATACATCGCACTTATTATTGTCAAAATCTTTATAAATTTGAATGCACATTTCGAATTCTTTTCGGATTCATCCACGATTTCCAACATATTTCATGGTACAAAATGCTAATATAATTCTGTATTACCGCCGGGCTTACGGCAACTTCGTTCGTCATTTTCTATACTACATGTTTCGCAAACTGTGACGCCTGTGAAATGCCGATAAGTTTAAGCACGAAGATAACTTGGGAACGTGGGAACATACGTATAAGAACTTTCGTTATTTGTTGTTCATGATATATATATATATATATAGCGCATTCATTTGTTAAGACATATATATATAGTTTCGCAGCGATTCTAAGCACCATCCCACTAAAATGACATTCGTTTTTCTGTAGGTTCAATCAAACACTTTTGCATAACACAAATTATTTAGCGGTGTTAATAAGTGGAATTACAGAAATGTATAGAATGTAACAGAAATTATCGCTTCTATGTTTATAACGAGAGATTTTCATAATTTTTTATATGAAAAAATAATGGGTTTCTGGAAATAGTATACATTATTATGTATGTACATATACATACAAGTGCGAAACAGGTAATTTTCGATAAGTGTGAATATTGCGACCCTGGACCCGAACGAACCGATGAATCCAATTGACCTGAAACTAATGCGTGTATTTTTTTTCGTATTTCGTAAAAAACAGTACGAGTTGGTGAATCTCCGCGGGTGTTTCGTGCACGGAAAAACTAACTTCGCGCACGTCGTTTCAAATCGTAATTTATCTCGTTCGGATATTTGTACGTATAAGATTTCGTTATTTGATATTCCACCACGTCAGATTTTTAAATATGTTATTCATTGAAATCGTCTTGCAGATTAGCCTGAAGTTTTTCTACTATACTGCTGCATCCTAACAGAATCTCAAAAAGATTTGCTGCGCAACTATAAAACACTAAATCTTGGCAAAAACAAAACGGCAAATTCAGTTAGGTTGTTTTTTCCTGCTTAGTCCTACCACTCTTTACCAGTTTTTTAAACAGCTTAGAATTAATTTCGGATTACCATTTTTGGTAACCTATTGTGTTGATGTTTTGTTGGCACACTTTTGTTCCATATATGGGACTCAACCGTCACATATAACATAGTCGACCAGACAATTCTGCTGCACTTTTCTAGACACCCAATATTGACCTATACAGTAGAACGGTATCCCCGTGTAAACACTTGCTTACCAAGGATCGGTAGCTTTTTAGTGTCATCGTATATATTACGAGGATTGGTCCTAGGTTCGCCTTTATACAACACACCTGATATATACAAATATTGAACAAAGTGATGTCGCAAGAGACATATATATATATATATAATCGTTTAAAATATTTGTAACGAGATATTTTATCTGTTTTCTTTGTTACTGCCACCCTAACCGTAGATCGGACAAAGTAGTAGATTTGGTCACTTTGGGAAGAGAGGACTCCCTACTTGTTCATATCAAATGTCCACGCTTCAGATACTGGGAACCCAAAAAGTCAATAAAAATGTTCATTCCTGTTGTATTCCACATGATAACACATTAATGAGCAAACAGAATTTCTCCTGCAATCCTCTTTTCAGATACGCCGTGGCTGCGTATATGACAGATCAGATTTTCTGTCAGTATCCCTGTCATGCATTAGACTGTATATACATATTTTTAGCATTACCATATCATAGCGAGGTCGGTCACTATCAAATATAGAAAACGGATAGACCCGCAAATCTATTGAACTATGCCCAGGTACAACAAATAGTTGACAAAATTGACAGCGAATTACCCCTATTTGTTGATCGTGAAC
Organism: Trichopria nigra; assembly: GCA_030522945.1. Classification (NCBI taxonomy): domain Eukaryota; kingdom Metazoa; phylum Arthropoda; class Insecta; order Hymenoptera; family Diapriidae; genus Trichopria; species Trichopria nigra. Next base: position 7,901 of record JAPYZR010001009.1, read on the forward strand.
CCTTTTCGTTGGGGAAAGGGTGATTGTAACAGTCCGCAGGACGAGACCCCCGCCAATTGCTCTCCGCCGCCTGCCTGCACGATTGTGTTTAAAGAATAATTCAATTCTGATCATGTTAAAATACAGTATAATGATAAAAATAATAATAATGATAATTGTGATGATGATTACAATTGTCACAGATTTTTAGAGGCTCAAATCAAAGGAAATTGAATAGGACATTGGAACAAGTGGAACGAATGCAGCGAATAGAGCGACATCCACTTGCGACAATCGCTTTAATCGCTCTATCCGCCTCTCCAGTTTGAATGAAATTAAACATAATTATTACACTTGTGCGACTTATATTGTTCGTGCGAAAATTCAGGTGGCGCTTTAATCCAGTGAACTTTTGAGTCCTCTTAGAGGACTCTGATAATATGTATACTAGTTTACTAATGTTTCATTATGTGGACACCAATGGACATATTTTACTCCATATTTCTTCTAAAAGTGTGATAAGATAAGAATGGCCTATCTTTCATGGGCGATCATCATTAAACTCGTAGGTTAATATTTAAACTGAGAAAAGTTTCTGCTCTACAAAAGATTTAGTACCATTTTGCTCTATCGCGCCATTTTCGGTATACGCGGGCGCCTTTATGACCTTCATAAGAAAAAATACCAATTTTTAGCCTCCAAATTCATCCAACAACCGAACTAAATTTCACTTATATATTTTTTGCTCAATTATTTGTTCATGTCCTCACACCATTTTATGCGCATTTTTAAGACCATCAGTTTATTAAAATTATATAGAAAAATAAATATAACTGCAATAATGTGAAGTCAGTAAATACAAGAACCGCCTTTAAATGAACTCCCATCCAACTTTGAATTCCAAGACAAAAATAAACATCAGGACGTCTTGAAAATTGCACGCCTTCAAAGTCGACGTGAAATTATTAGTCTTCGTATACAGGTCTTGCACAGAAGGTTATAGGCATTAGACGGCCGACTGCGACCTATGGTCGAATACACGTATACACAGCAGGATATAGACTGTCAGCTGTTTAATTGTACAACTCGGGCGAGATGTAGCTTCTGAGCGTGCGCGCAACATCGCCACGGTTTTCCACATGAAGAGACAGGTTGTATATACGATAAGCAGTATATAGTATAAAGCAGCCTTTTATCTTTCTCCTTCCTTTTCTTTCCCGCTATTCGCTTCATATACGCTACCTTTCTCTCTTTATCTATGTTCGCATATATTTCGCTGTTTCTTTCTCTATTCACAACTCGACTGTTTGGCATCGATCAGTATATTCGCGTCGATTGACCTCGATGTATAGATCGGGTGCGCGCGATGCACGCGGTCGACGAATCGGCAAATCGGTGCGGCAATACGATTAAGATCGGAATTCACGCGGTGGGAAAAAAAATAAAAGAAGATATACATACTTATAAGCTGCGTGTATAGGGATTACTAGCGCGGAAGAAGCACCAGAGGTCGTCCGGTGCTTCGGCGCCGCCACCACCGACGAGAGAGTTCGTGATAATGAGAAGAGACCGAATAATAAGTTACTACTTGTACCGGCGGAAGACGCGTTTATTACCGCCAGACGCCGCCGGTGAATGCCACACTACGTAGTGATCACGAAATCAGTGTATTCCCGCACGAGTAGGCTCGAGCTATAGATCGTCGCAACGATCAATTTTTGAGCCTGAGAAAAGTTGCTTTTTAGTTTCCTTTACCCTCGGACAAGTTCGAAGTGCGCGCCATGAAGTATGTAGCAGCCCTTGATGTCGGCACGACCACGGTGCGCTGCCATATTTTTGACGAAAATACAAAAGTCGTCGCTAGAGCTGCGGAAAAGGTTCGAATTTTACATTGTTATGATGTTTTTTTTTCAAACCCTATTGTCACTGGTTTACGTCTATACCGATTTTCTATATAGAAAGGCGCCACCATATGTGACGCACTTGTGCGGGCCGATCGCCTACTCCCACGAGTATACATACGTGCATTCCGATGACGGTATGCGGGATATGTACAATTATGTATAAGCCGGTAGTCAACGTATTTACTATAATTACAGCGTGTTTACTGCGTGCCTCAGTAGCCCTACAGTACTGTGGATGAGAGATTTGAATTCGAGACAAACACGTCAATTGTTATTATAGTTAGCGACATGTTCAACGAACACTCACGATTCATTAGTTTCGTAAAAGAATGGTTTAAAAAAAAAAATTGATTAAAATTCATGTCCATATTGTTAGTAGTTGTTAGAATTTATCGAAATTCGATGGGGTACCAATCGAAAATAGTGAATGCGTTGTAAACGAACGATTTGACAAATCGAATAATTAATTAAATGAACAGCACATCCCATATCTAGTAGACCTTCGGTTTATTAGACCCTTACACTATAGTTGACTTTAAGTTTCTTCTCATCAGTCTATTATAGTCCGAGGTGAAACATTATCTTGAAGACCGACCGCTCTACTATAGTGATATAGGTTGTTCCGTATATCAAAAGTCAATTTAGGAATACAAAAAGAAATTTGAAAAAATTAGTTTGAAAATAATAAACGGCACGTATCATCTGTTGCAAACATATGTATGCCTGAATTGAATATCCGCCATAGAGCGTTGTAAGGTTAATAATCATATACTTATTATCTCGATTTAGATTTTAGCCACGTGACAAGAATTTTGGAAAACAAAAACGAATTGCTTAATATCAGGAACGATCGAAACATTCAGGGTCAACGATGAGATACAAAATGATAAAATAAGCGCAGCCGGCGAGGCCGAAGTTAGCATTCCATCCATGCTCGAACTTACAAGTTTTCCGTGGTTGAAAAATGATAAGATTGTTAATAAATGGCAAACACGCTTTTTAACCAGTAAATACACTAAAATGTCAATGGAAATTTGTTGAAAATGTAAACAATAATGATTATATCAGCTGTTGCAAACTTTGGTGCTGATGTTATTGTCCATTCACATTTAAATTCTACTTACTGAAACATTTCCAGTGGTACAGATTTGACAAAATTTTCATAAATCGAAAATATACATATAAAATAGAATACCTTTTAAACAACATTATTATAAATAACTGAATAAGGTATAGATGGAAATAATAACCGTCGTACAGGATAAGTTTTGAATATGGTTTTTGCAAATTGCATATGGATGAGACTACGCTGTTGACATCTCGCACCGACGGTATAGCCTTGCTCCGATTTTAATTGTAACTGACTCACCAAAGTTTGACAATCGATTTTCAGTCAGAGCTTTGAAAACCGATAAAAGTTTGTTGAATCCTTATCAAAAATATAAAATACCAACTATACTAGGAATGGATGAGGTCGGAGTTCCAGATGAGATTCTTCATCCTTCACTTTAGAGTTGGAACTTATTTGATGGTTTTATTAAATTTACAAAATATATTTAATTTCGCAACGATTTCCGGTTATCGCCGAAAAATGAATAAAAAGAATCAATGTCGTCAGATGTTGCGAAGATCGATGGTTGTGATAGGCGTCAGCGTGTATAATAAGCCGGTTTGGTTTCTCCTATTACGACTTTAACAACATTTTAAAGTATTAATCATAAAATGTATTTCATAAGTGTTTCATTGTACCTTAATAGTAATGGAGTAACGGTTTGTTTTCTGTTAACTATTATTAAAAAAATGACAAAAATTATTTATAAAATTTTTGTTGAATATTAATGTTCAGTTATTCTACATTTAATAATAGTTTGTGTAATTGAACTATAGATTAAGTGTATAAACCAGTGAGAGTATATGTATGTATACATATAATAAGCTAATATCAGGAGTTGAAAAAATAGTCACTTCTTCATAATAGTAAATAATGTTACTATAGTTAATAGTAAAATAGTAATAGTTAACGTATATTACTGTCTTTCCAGAGGAGTTATTTAAATGAGAGTATGTGCATCTAACCGGGTCGGCTTATATTTTACTTCAACGTCAGTGATAATATTAAATCGCTCGTAACTTTTTAAAACACATCGTATATCAAAAAGAAACCATGCCGAACTGTTAGGTTTTGAGTATAGATCTTTCGATTCGCGTTTGACATTTTCGACTATCATTATTTCGCAAAAAATTGCAATTGAAGATTTGCGATCGAAGACATTTAAAAAATTGTCACTTTTTTAAAACAGTATAAAAAATACAATTAATGTCTTAATATAAAATATATACTGAACACGAACTGCTTCCAAAAATAGCCCATAAGCTATGAGAGATAACAAAAAAATATATATTAATCAGCTGTTATTGGTCAAAACGCTTGGCAACATCTCACATTTTGCGTGATCTGATAGTATTCTTCACAGAAGCACATTTCGAAACCTCGCAAATCGGATGTGCAATTTAATTAAAAATGTATTTGATTTTTCCTTTTTTCTCGTGTTTCTATATAATAAATGATTTTGTTTCGGCAAAATTTTAATTACGTGTTTCATTTTCTTTTTAATTTCGGATTAAACTTCATTAATGTAGTAATTCGAAATTATTCATTTCACATGTAATGTCGATTTTAATTTATTAAAAAAAAAAAAAAAAAAAAAAAACATGAACTTGAAGGAATTAACTGATTGGCTACTAAATGATTGTAATAAGTATTGTTACTACTAAATATTTAACATTAATTAGAGTCAGTAAAATTTTTAACGATTTAGCTGATGTTTTCAGATAAAAAAACAAAATGTTAATGTATTTATCATAGGTCACGTTTACTTTCGGCTTACTAATTAATCGGATTAAAACGGCGTGCACTCCAATGAATTTCAATCCGATATTGGAAATAAAATGTACTGAACTGGTTTTAATATACTGTTTCGTTTTCCGGGAAAGACATTTCAAATTCAACAGTTACGAAATTTTGAAATTAGCTGACGAGTGTCTTGACATCTTTTTTATTTTTTATAAGTAATTAATTTTTTTTTTTTTTTTAATAAACTGTTTTTTTATATAAAACACAAAATTGCACCCTATGAATTATTAAAATTAATAATTAATATCAATGTTATCAATAATTAATAAGTAACACGTTATTTGCACAAAGAATTATAAATGCTTCCGGAACTCATTTTCTTTATTTTTTATTCATTGAAAAAAATACGTAATATTACATTTACTGTATTTTTTTTAATGATAATGTCATATATTAAGTGCTAATACTATGCGTTTAGGGGTTCTAAAAAATTACAGTACACACGCGATTATTATCAAGATTTATTGGCATTACGAACATCAATTGCTCATAATCTGCAATTATACTTATTAAATGATCGATTAATTGTGAGTGCGTCCATTATCTAGTATCAAGGTTGTTGCTTTTCCTTTATACATATATGATTATTTACATAGGTACTTGACATCAAAGTTCATAAGAACTTATCGTAGATATCGTCATGTTTCAATATATGTTTCTGGAGTTTCTACAATATTTGTTATTTACAAGATTTTCTAAAGTATTTGCAAGTTGGCATTTCACGTATCCACAATCTTGAATTAAATTTACACTAAAATTAAAAAATAATTGTATTTTTCTTAGATTATCGATGAAAATTGTGAATGAGTACTCTAAATACTCGAAATTATATACCGAATGAAACATCGGTTTTCTAAAATTGATCCACTAGAATAAGTCGAGATATCTCTGATTCTCTGACCTCCAATCTGGAGCAAATGACTATGTTTCAGAACATATAATGCACCCGTATATATATGTGCGATAATGAACTGTTGTGAAAAACTACTATAAGACATTATCTTCCTTCGGCAAAAGTTTCTTCTTGAGATGGAAACATTTTTTTTTATCCTACAAAAGCTTATGGAATATTCAACAACTTTATGTTGAAATCATTATGTTTTTAAAATTATAATTTTATAGAAATTTCTTAATTTAATAACTTTTTTTTGTAACTATGATGTCAGAAGAATTATTCTTCAATGATACATCCTGACATCGCTGAAGCACATGTAAACTAAGTACAATATATAACAAGACATCTTCAAAAGGATGATACTATAAAGCAGTTGATATTTATATTATTTTCTTTCATCAAAACTAATTAATATGTTTTATGATAATTTATTTTTTATATATGGGACAATTATTTTTTTTAGATTTAAAATGAAATAGTTTTTAGAAGATCGAGAATCAGATGACTTTTTTTAAAGGAAGAGATTTTCATAATAGCTCCCACCAAGGCAAGAATTTTTTACATTAATCAAAGCCACCAGGATAAAGTCGTCAAAATCGTAAAAGATATATGAGAAAAAGGTACTCTTAAGGTACAAATTAGATGTTTTAATCGAAACAATTTAGGTGCTTTTCAAATGTACTACATGTATATGCAATTTAGCTCTACGTGATTATTATTTCCTATTCGTGACGGTTTCAAGTTTTCGTTTTTTTTTTATGCACATATTGCAAAGTCCATTATACTGAAAATATGGTGTTAAAGTTTAAAACTGAATTTTTACCATATATTATTTTTTAAAAATTTACTACCGACATACCGAATCGTATATATGCAAAGCAATGTTCTTTCAGTTACAAAAAGAGCATTTCTTCATAAGTAGCTATATAGAAACATGGTAACAAAAGATGGTCCGACGCGTGTATAAGACAGGGTTCCTATATAGTACATCAAGCTTTACTGATGATTCTATATAGTAGTAGGACCGAGATGAAACGCCGATTTTGTTACCATCTTTCTCTATAGCTATTTCTCTTTCTATCCAAAAGAATAACTATATATATGATAAAATATTTATGGAACGCAATAATGGCTCTTTCTAACTGAAAGCGCCATTGCTTTCCATAAAGCCATAAAATGGTCTTATTTTCTACTAGGGCTAATTCGTTTGATTTTTATTTCATAATTAATTTAATTTATTTAATTTATAAGGTATATGATAAATTTTTAAAGTTTTCAAGTGATTTAATTGGAAAATTAGAAAATAGTTTATAGACAAGAAGAGTTATTGTGAATATATATATATAAGAATGTGGCAATACTTTTTGCCTCAATGGCAACCAAACGTGGAAATGTTTCTCATTGATGAAAAACTAAGCTGATTCATAAGTTTAGCATTTCAAGTGCTATTATTGATGGACTTTTAAGTAATAAGAAGCAAAAGTCAAATTTGTTCTTTTATAAGACATAATATCTTCGCAACTTCCTGTATTGACATGTAAATTATTTCTTAAAGCAAATAGGTACATTGTTGTACAAAAGTATCTCGAATAATGCAATGTTAAATTACATCAGTAATATAATCATTCACAACTCATATAATAAAACTATTCGATAATTTTCTCCCAATCAATGTAAAATATCAAAGCAAATTAATCAAAGAATTCTTTTTGAGGTTAAATGGATTGATTGAGTTGATAAAGTCATTTATTCATTTCCTAATCTAATATAAATTATGATATAATTTATAATGCGTAATTAACATCCTTAATTATATAGCCTTTATATACGTGCTATGATATTTTTTTATTTAAAAATGGGCAACGAATAAACATGATTTCTTACTTGTTCCTCAAAGTGGTGTAGTATGATGTGCAAAGAATAAAAGAGTAAATGTAAATAAGGTCGCTTTATAAGGAATGACCGCTCGCGCAGCGAAGCATTCATAGTTGCGTGTACATAAATTAAAAATGCACTCCGTGTTATAAATTGTTATTTAATGTCGTGAGGACATTCTTTGCAATTCCCTACCGTCATTTCCGGTGTGGTGATTACGAACAGCTCATTAAGGATGTCAATTTACGTAATTTATGAATAAAACAAAATGATGAACTCAAAAGTTCATTAAAGCAATTTAAACTATATACTGCGATGGGTAGAAATAAATAACGTTTATCCTATATTGTTTACATTGCGATAATCCAAAATTATAGATTACTAAGTATTCCAAAGAGTGGAGCAGACGTTCACCAAAAATCATGTTTCATTATCTCGTCCGTTTATTTCTGTAATTAACTTAAAGATAGTTTGCGGTATATTTCGATATTTCAAAATTCCTATATGGGATTTCTATTACAATAAAACACGTTTCTTTCTTGTTTAAAATTGTCTAAAAAATATCCCAAAAATTTGTTGGTTCCAAAAAAAGCAACATTTTTGTATGTGGGATTTCACGTCAAATTCCCACACGTAGGATCCCATATGGGAATTTTCAGTAGGGATAACATTTAAAAAATATTTTCTAAAAATTCCAAGTCATTTGAAAACTCTGAATAATATTGAGTTGAGAGTCAGTTGTATCAGTTGAGAGCCGTTTAGAATAATGGACTTTTTATTCGACATCTATTTTAACTTTAACAAACTGGGCACGTCGAGCGAAAAAGTGTCACTTAAATCATGCAGAAAAGCGGATATTTTGCAACAAGGATTTTATACATACTCTACGGAGCTGGCATCGACGATTCTGTCCAAGTTGAAAAAAAAAACACTCGTTTTCAACGAATAAAACGTCTTTCTCAATGGCACTGAAACCGGAACCCTAGTAGAAATCTATCCTTTTTTTCTTACACTTTCCATTTCTCCTATGCCTTTAACATGGTAAATATCTGAACTGTCTAAGAATTGGCTAAGAAATGTTTTCATTTCTAGCAGGAAGGGAATTCGTAGCCGGAAATTCAAAATACGATTAATAAGAAACTGGGTTCAATAAAGTATTGAGGTGTTTTTTTTTTTCTTTTGTTCAAATCGGCTGCTACGAATTTCCTGCCAGTTTCAGCGTCATTTTTTCTCAAAACTGACATTTTTAAAGTCGGTGCATTATAACTCAAAAACTGTTGAACCGCAATCAGTCCCAAATTTAGCACAAAAACTCTTTTTGTACATGAAGTGGCAGGTCGCAACGGTCATATTTATATATTTTTTTCATTTATGTTCGACTTTACAGTAGAATTTTCTTAGTAAAACATGCCTTTTTGACTATAACAATTCCAAATTAAAAAAAATATATACGCTGGAACCTGGCGTAATTCTTCTATTAACAAAATCTTTTTTTTTTTATATATTACTTATAGTGGGCACCGCTAAACAAGGCAAAGCTTAATTTTTAACATTTTATTTAATAGTTTAAATTTTCAGAAAATGTTCTTTAAATGTTACTTCATTATGGACACAACTTCGCATTAAAAGAATTTTATCCGTTCTTAAAAAAAAAAAAAACAAATATGCTTTTTATACTTCCTTGACCTCGCTACGTAAAATTCAACTATAAGCATTAACGCAAAAATCCCCTACTTTTTACGGGAAACTTTGCACACTAGTTGTGTATCACACTAAAGAGAATTTTTATGTTGTAAAAGAATATATTTTATTATCGCACGAGATATGGAATCAAATCAATCGATACTCTGAAAAATTATACTTTTACTTCTAAAAACTTGACGGTGACGGTGATATTTATTTTTTACAAAATCATTTTGGAATTAGCTGAGAGGCCATTCAAAACTTGACCTCCATGACGCCCATGATAGCCTTTTTTTAGGTTCAGACTGAAAACAAAAACAGCTCACCGTTAATCTGAAAAAAACTGACCAAAAATCGGAGCGCAACTAACTCCGATTCCACGTGCTCGAAGCTAAGGGGTTACTGTCCATCTAGAAGCGAGACAATGGCCAAATCTAAATCTTTTTCTTTATTATCAGTTTTCGTTTATTTGCCTCTAAACTGTCATTAACACCTCGGGTAGTTTTACACACTGCATATCGTCGTCTTGTTAGAACCTTTACAAATTTAAATACTTATATTAACTAAGTTTCCTGTCTTTTGCTATGCAGCCGACTTTTAGGGAAGTACTACTCCCATTCAGGTGTGCAATGGCGTGGGGAAATCTGCAGAGAAACCCACACCGAGTACCGCAATTTTAAATGTCAATTATGTGCGCAGCAAAATAGTTAGAAGTTAAAAGAATATTTAATACATTTTTTTACCAAAATTTCATACAATCTTCATAGTTAAAATAATGGCTGAAAAATAGAGAAAATGAAGTAGTCGTTGGTACGACGCTATCAATGTGGAATGGGCAAACTTACAAAATTAAAATTTCAACTAATTATATACTACTTGGTTTAATGTAGCATGTAGTAAATTATATTAAAATTGAAAAATGGTTTTTTTTTAAATTAGTAATAAAATTATATTGATATAATTACAAAATAAAATTTTGGGAGAGTTATATAATTTTAAATCTAATAATCAACATACGCACGGACACGAACATGTTTTTTGATTTTTATAAACTGTTTAAAAATTAATATACAGTCGTACATTGTTATAAACTGATTATATTATAATTTCGTAAAAATTCATCATTCGACATTTATAATCTGGTACTTTCACAGGTTGAACTCCTGCATCCAAAGCCAGGCTTTGTAGAGATTGATCCGGATGAGCTGTGGAGTCGAATACTCAAAGTTTTCAAGGACTGTTTGAACGGTAAGAAGATTATAAAAGCTACTATTGGATTTTAATGTCAGCACGTTAATAAAAATAATAAAACAGCAATAATATTTTATATAATTGTTATTTTTTTTTTTTTTTTGATTAAAAGCGCCCTTTTTATTTATTATGTGAAAACTTTGTTTATTGATTATACGTCACTAAGAAACATATTCGCACATATCGCCACTTATTTTTTAAATTATAAACAGAATTTAATTTTCGGTCAACTGAACATGACTTGTACATTTTTCTGGATAATTCGTCTATAAAAAGTCCCGGTAAGGTCTGCGTATGGCTATGAAATAATATGCATGAAAATTTGTAAAAATGATCCCTTAATTGTATACCTAAGTGATTTATTCGTCGCACCCAAACAAATAAATTGCCGTAAATTGCCATGTATTTTAAGGCACAGCCACACCCCGCCACGACTTTATGCAGGCAAATTATCGAGAGAACTGAGAAGTCGTGAGATCCACTGTCGCAGACCGATGTGAGCTAGGCTATACAAAGTTTAAAAATGTCAAAGAACATTTTTTTTTAATGAATTAATTTTGCAACTTAAATTATATATAACACTTATTTCGAAATCTATATGATTTTTATTAACGGTTCATCAATAAACAATTATCACATATGTTTAAAAGAAATGCACTTTTATCAAAATCCAATATAGTAAAAGGCGAGGCGGGGGTTGTACCACTCAGTGGTTAATACCGCTCACCCATATGTCTCAAGATTCAATAAGAAAAAATTGTTTTATATTTTTTTTATTAAAGGACTTTATATCAATATCTAATTTCAATAAAAACTTTTAATTGTTTATTGCAAATAGTTAATTTAAAAAATTGGAATGTTTTGTAACGTAATTGAAATAAGAATTGACCTTTACAATATAAGGTTTTCTTTGTTAACTATAGTTGCCAATGGGAAAAAATATGAAAATGTAGGCTCGCGATACTTTTACGTGTGAAATGGTAATTGGTAAACTATTGAAATCAACTTTTATTAATAATTATTCATTATTTTTCGTGTTGGTAATATCGTTCGTGAAGTTTCCCATGATTTTAAAATTTGAGATACTTACGTTCTTTTTTCTTTCTGTTCATAATAGAAAAATGCATATTAACTTTTGAATTTAATTTTTCTTACATTTTTTGTTGTACATCAAAAAATGCACATCAATAAATACACGTATGTGCATGTATGTATGCCGGGCTTACTCTGTAACTGGGGAGGGGGGGGGGGGGGATTTGATGGAAAAGTCGACTTCGAGTTTGATCAAAAATCGATTTTTCCATCTCGATATATATAGTATGACAGATTTCAGAGCGGTATTGCGGTTACGAACCAATGAACGGTATTAGAGACAGCCTATAAGCGGTATTACCCACAAAGATAGGAAACCTTTTTGAATCGTTGATATTTGTTAAATTCTATAATTCAATATTTTTGTAGATCTGTTGAATAAATCTGAAATTATTTTTGCGTTTATAAAAAACGATACTCTCCTTAGGTGAGCGGTTCACCCTCCGCCTCCCCTAATCCAAATTCTTTTAGATTATAAATTAAAAAAAATTTATTTGATACATTTATATAATAGTGAATATAATAGTGGATCGTATCTTTTCGTAATTTTCCATTATTTAACAAAAAGATTGATTTTGCCACTTGTTAATTTATCCTTATCTCTGAACATAAATTGATATTTTGTATTCAGCTAGCGGACTTGACGCTGCTAGCATTGAGGCACTAGGGATATCTACACAGCGGAGTAGCGTGATTACCTGGAATCGTGACACAGGCAAGCATTACCACAAGTAAGTAAACTGCTGATTTTGCACGTCTAACTTATGATGCCTTTTCATTTGCGTCGAAAACCGAGAGATATATAATTTTGCATTTTTCGACAGCATTTCCAACATATATGATAATTTATCTTTTTATAAACAAGAATTTGTTGGATCAAACAATAAAAATTTGCAATACTATATGATACTACTTAGTTTGAGAACGAATTATTTACAAATAATTCATCAAGAATCTTGTGAAGATTCCAGCCACAAATGCTTTTGATGCCAAGTATCTTGTAGTTTTTTTTTTTTTTTCACGTGCGGTCGATATGTAGTACAATGTACAGAATCTGCATAAAATACAAAAACTTTCCATGTTCAAATGGATACCATGTGAAATGAATAGGTCCTATCTAAGTCCTCGAACTTGGTGGTAAATGTTAAATGTATATCGTATAATTAGTGGATTTAATAAATGAAATTACTTTTATATGAATACATTTTTAGGTCGTCTATTTCATACGTCCAGATTTAAAAAAAAGTCACTCTGAATACTTGCATATTAGTAGATTAACCTTTTTAGAGAATAGAAATGGAGAAAATGGTAGAAGTTTAAATAGCGGAGGATAATCGCAGTGGTTACCGAGGCAAGTTTAAGTAGAAAAATCAAGTCATCGTCTTATAGATTCCAGTGATATGATGTTAAACCGAGTGGTTATGGCCAGATAATTATGTTCGACAATCTCATCGATATTCTAACAGTTTCAATCCTTCGGTTTCCATAGACAATCCTAAAGATGTCGAAATAAGGTGTCCAGGCAGTATAGGTGCATAAGATAGAATAATAAGGAGGACCAACGAGAAATACAGAACCCGAATAGCTTTAGTACATTTAAATTGCTCAGTGAATCTTTTAATAAACCCCAGAGTTTTTTAAGCCTTTTTGATAATATTTATTCAAAATTGTACTTACATGACTTAGGTATAATAGAGATATTTATTTATATATATATTGATAAATGTCGTCTATTTTATTTTATCATATTGTGTATAAGCTTATGTTTTCTACTTTATCTAACTATTTTCTGGCATACCACAATATTTTTTATTTATTTTTAATATTATTTTTAATATTACATTTCATTTAATATTTGCATAATTTTATCCGTACTTGGTATATGCAGATAAAAGAAATATGTACTATTTTATTATACATTTAAGTTAAATTATGCCGATTCAACCATTATTTGTATATGATTCGTGTTTAATTGAGAAAATTGATATATCAATTTTTTCAGTTATTCAAGATATTATTTGTTGTAAACAACAAAAAATGTATTGAAACACATAAGAAATATTTACTAATCAAGTATTCGCTTTACGAATGAGTACTTTTTTCTGATAAACGACACGTTTCTGAATCGAAATTCGGTAATACTAGTTTGGAATGTGAAGATATTTGTGTCGATGCAGTTGATATTCAAAATTCATTGCAAACAATTATTTTACGTACAAAGTTAATATGAAAAAAATTATTATAGAAAAAATTTCCTGCATTTTACACTTTTTCATAGAGTTCATTTATTTTAATACATTTTCTCTGCTTTCGTCCCACAGCTTTTCTCTTCTAAGCCCTTTCGTGAACGAGAGCTGCAAATTTAATTAACCGAAACGACCGAAACACACGTATGTCACTCTTTTAAGAACCATTATTAAAAGTACTTTCGCACAGTTATTTTATTTATACATATATCTACTTTCATTTTACCTGCAGCTCACTGACCAAATAATGCTATATACCGTTTCGAATAATATAAATGTTCGCAATATAATATTCGTTCCCTGTCAGGTTCATGTGCTTACTAGACAGTAAAATCGTTTTTAAATAAAGCATGTATTTTCCGTTCAGTTGATTGCACGAAAAATATCCATGGTTCGACTCGGGTAACAGGGAAAATATATAGTAGTGCCATTCCATATGCACAAAGTATAATATATAAGTATGCATGTCGGTTTAATATCAATTATTGTTGAGGCTCATTCAAATTGTCCAACAATTGTTTCTAAGTATATGTAAACAAAATTTAATTCTATTTACACTTTTTAGGCATGTCATTTAATTATATGTATGTTTTTTCGCGTAGTCTTTAATTTAGTCATAGAATGAATTTGACGAAACATTTTATAAATTATTTTAATTTTTCACAACTTTGACAGAACATTCGTATAAAATGTTAGTCCATAGTTCTGCTTTTTTAATTTCCCGTAATATGACTTTGGTTTTAGGAATAGTTTTGCTTTATAAAATAATTCTTTTTGTTTGATATCTATGTTGAGGTCTTTATTCATATATAGTTGATAGATCTTTGTTATTAAACTCTTGCTTTATTTTATAGATTAATGAATTTTTAAGTTTCCTCCAATTATTTTCTATGATTTATATGTTTATAGATCGACTATATAACTGAATATACATATATACGAGACATATAAAGTTAAATTAAGAAAATGTTATTTTGTTAACTCACACTATCTTATCTCCATAATCTAAGATATCTGAAATGAACGTTCTAAAAGTCAATTTTCAAGATTAATCGCCTTCAAATTCATTCTTTGATAATTTTTTTCTATTCGATTAAATCAACTAAATGTTAATAAAGAGCAATACTTTCGTTGACTTGGAAAGGTCTAGCATTCCCATTTACTCATATTTTGATTCTATATTCTTTTATATGTTATCGTTTTCTATTTTCAATAAGCTCTTTTTACTAGTCGAATCGACGTCATATACGAATTCGTTCGAATACATTTTTATATTCTTCGACGAGTTATGTTCGACGAGTTTCGGTTAGACCAAACCTGAGTATAAAGATCAATTTTTGTCGACAGCGTTCTTCACATTTTCCACATCGATAGCCCATGGATAATCAAAAATTTATTTTAAGCCTGTAGAAAGATCGTTACCGCAAACTTCCAGTCATCCACGTTGCATAGGAAATTTCCTGTACAAAAAAACGTCCAGGAGAGTTCTACTGTAAATTTAATACTAAGTAAACTTAGTTTGTGAGGAAAGCACAAAGTTCAGCTTGTAAGTCCTATGAAATCTGTCCGGAAGCGAACTTAAAATCGCACTCTTCTTTAAGTCTTGCGATTGACTGTACATTGGGGCTCTTCGAAACTTTTATGTCTTATACAAAATAGATTCAGTATAATTTTCGCATAAAGCATTTACATACAACAAAAAAATATCGACTTATAACCATTTTCGAAAATTACACAAATAATTTGATGATGTAGCAATTTTGAGCATACCTTCTTCATGGTATGACACGTATATATAAGAGAAATGTTTGTCGCATCGATTTTCAGCCATGGGAGTGGTTCTGTCTTAAATATGTCTTTATATAAATGTGCTGTCCTTTTATAAACGACAAGAAGCATCATCATATTCCATCACTTGAAATTGATCTAGTGTATTAAATTCCAGTACCTACTGAAATAAAGTTAACTATAATTTACACTTACATTTCAAATGCATTGTTTATTTTGGAAATGAAGCGATTAACGCTTCGTGGTGTAAAAAAACACAGAAGTACATATGGATCTGCAGGTATTTACGAGTATTTTCCTCCTCTCGCTGCACCCTCTTTTATATTCAAATAGTACTCCGTGGTCGATATTTGGGTTTCCAATAAGCTACCGGCTCTGGTTGGAATGTAGCTCGGAATGGAACGCTGAAATACTTGCGGCTTTTATATATAAGACCTCACTTGTCATACCACGAAGACGGAGACTATTATTCTGGGCATATGAACAATTACGTAAATTGAAATTATTTTGGCGAGCAAAGAAATAGTGCAATTTCAATATACATACACTACCATCTTCATGACAGGATTTAGAAATTTACACGTTTTAGGTTATAGCTAGCACCAGAATTTCAACTATCGCTTATGTTGGCCCTACATTCAAAAATCCAGATTTTAATTCTACTGATATATCGTGACCAACGTGGCTGCATTTGAAATCACAAAAATTTTAAATAATATAAAATAAAAAACAAAAACTCAATGACACACACCTTTATTTTTCACAGAAAATATTGCAGTAATAAACTCACATTACATCCAATACCTAACAATATTTGAATTATCCATGAACACTTTACGTCTTTTATGTGTCAACAGTCCTTGTATTGATGGAAAGTTTGCGATCTCTGAAAGGCAAAAATTATTCAAATCCATATAGTATATATATACAGGATATAGTTTCGTATCAGAACTTGCAGCGTTAAGATACGCGGTCGTGAATATAAAATCGATAAAAGTAATAACGTCTTAAATCTATTCACCGTAATAACTGCAGATGGGGTCTTATGATTAATTCAATATGACCTTATGGACAATAAAATTAAAAAATAAACTAGGGGCTTCGCCCCTGCGGCCTTCGGCCGCCAACCCCACCGGGGGCTCCGCCCCCTGGACCCCTGGCGCGCTATCGCGCGAAGCTCGC
>JAPYZR010001010.1:0-66134 GCA_030522945.1 Trichopria nigra
CCCTTCCAGAGCCCAAATTAAAAAAAAAAGTTTCAATCTTTTTTTATTTATATTTTTATTGTTGAAAAGCTCTGTCGGTAACTGTTCTACTTTAGAACCCTCTTAAGCTATAAATCGCAAGGTTGAAAAAGCATTAATCCAAAATTATCTATGATCAATAATGTGTCTTATGAGTATTTAGAGGAATCATTCATCTTTTTCCTTAATAAAATAATTGGTAAATTAAAAATAAGCAATAACCTTTAAATTCGGTATTTATTCCTTAAATTTTTATGATACTAAAATTAATAAAGTTATAAACCTATTTAAAGTTTTTCTTGATAAAGTTTTTGGTCTTGCACCCACAATTTTAATGTGGAAATATCCTAAAAACTGATCAGATCTAAGTTGAGTCAACTTACAACTACGGTCCACGCATCTATTGTAATATGAAACATATGAAGATATGAACATTTGATGGAAAAACATACGATGGTTTTTTTTTCGAGTAACCAAATTCAATACTTCGATCCAACCTACTGTATGGGTAGAAGTAATAATAATAGTCTGAATATTTTGCATATTTTGTTCAAAGTAAGATGAAAGCATCATAAAAGTCGGTACAATATGTGTAAAAAAAATATATCAAAAGAAAGTAAAAATATTTTTTTTTTTGCATGCCAATAAGCCATGAGAACTATTTTATTGGAATTTGACATATACAAATATATTTTAATTGAAACATTTTTAGGTCCCTGTGTACATTTTGTGGTATTAACAGTAATTCAAGAACGTGCAAGTTAAATTGTAACTAAGTTGCGCTTATTTCGCATGTGAATGAACAAGGAAGTATAATGCAGAATTCCACATACACTTCACCGATATTATCGGAAAGTATGCATCTTTTTTTCAGAATATATGAAAACATGACCAGAGCACCGCATGGCAGCGAAAGTTAGATCATTATTATATACTCCCATAATGCCGACAGGTGTGTTCATGACACTACATTTTCACTTAGTTAGAACCGTATCAAAACACATGTTATTCACGATCGATATCGATTCGAATACATGTATATATGTAGGAATTATTAAAATTGCGAAATATACTCATTATATTTTCAGATGAAAACCGACAAGATGATTTACGTCGCATCATATGAACTCGCATTGATTTCTCACACTGCTTTATATTCAAGTATGAGCGTTTTTCTGACCAATCAGATAAACATGTCAATTATACCTAATTAATAAATAACCTCAAAAACATCGCAATACCGCAGAACACATCGCATAATTTTCAAGTATATACGAAGGATGAAAGTAACTCCAGCAGCGTGCTCATTTTTGCCGGCACCTTTAGCAATTACCTGGCATTATTCTTCGCCGTTATTCCTAGGAAAAACGCCAAATCCACGGAACGTCAATCTCATTAGATTCGCAAGACACAATAACGACCTCGTATAGTCGACGAATATCTGTCTGCAAAAAACACATAAAACGGATTGATTAAGCGTGTACCAGTCGGCTACCCTATAGTCGGGAACGGGCAGGAGCGTATCACGTACCGATATGTCTCATCTTCGTGAATGGAACCTTCCGTAAATGGTGTTGCAGGCGAAGGCGTAGAACGAGATTACGATCCATTGCGGCATAGCGCCGCGTAGTCATAGAAATAGGCGTACGACGGTAGGCTGCGGCTGATGTTACCGCTGGTTCCGAGTCGAACGATTTATCACGGGGTTCGCCTGGGAACGCGACAAGGGGATAAAAACACATCCATCAAAAGTTTCGGCGAGTCTCGTGTACGTAACTGAGAAGGAAGGAAAAACAAATAGAGAACGACAACAGAAGTAGTGAAAATGCGAGGTAGGGTGTGCGAAAAGACAACGAGAAATGAGAAAAGACAAGAAAAAACACATTTGAAATCTTCCCGCAGTTTCATCCAGTTTCTAGTATTGAAAGCTTAAGCTCCTTAAGACGATCGGTGCCGACGAGACCAATACCCGCTGGATTCGTCTGCTTTTTGCGGTGCGGCCTTCCATTACTGTGACGCTCCATCTTGCTCCGGAGGAGATATTTCAATTCGTACACCGATGATACTAAGTACCATCTGGGCTTTGCCGTTCCCCGTCATCCTAACCGGCACGAAGGTGACGTTCGCGCCTTGCACGCAGAGGGGAACATTAACGTCATCCTACAGGCGACACGTTGATCCATGATTCTTTCATAGGAATTGGACTATGACAAATACCGGTTTCTGGAAGGACGTTCCACGAGATAGTAAATTGCCGTGCCACAGAAAAATTTCGCGTAGAAACTTTCGGATGCGTGAAGCTAACTTTAGAATTTTTCGCGACACTTTCTTTCAGACTTGATTGCATAAAACAGAATTGACTATTGCACACATCATTGCATTCAAATAATTTGCGAGTTTCTTCCTGGTATTCATTATCCCGAAATGACTTGAATGCCTTCAAACGAGCCTACGATAATAAGCTATCACGTTACATCATCTGTAACAAAACGGAGGAAACTCGAATCGTAATCTTTGTTTTTAATCCTACTCTGGTTAGATCAGACTATGCTTGTAGTGATTATATAGCAATTGTTTCGTAAGTTATACATATACCCAACAAGATGATTCAACATGTATTTCGACAAATATTTCGTTAATCGCTTTGATGAATTGATATAAGGATTTATTTTAAAAAAAATAAATATATATATATACTTTAACAAATCATGTAAACAATGAGACATTTTAGCGGATTGACTTGACCAATATTGATTTTTACAAACTTGGCCATTATTGACAATTTTTAGAAAAATCCCTGGAGATCACAATGGTCTCCCAATGCATTATATTATATCTATTGCAGGCCTTTGGGGAAGCGGTTGGTACTCGCATACATATTTATGCGTCAGTCGAGTATGAAAATAATTCGCTGCACGTCTAACGCATCTCCGCTTCTTACAAGTAAATCCTGTTACGTGTCACCTTCCCTGATTTCAATTTTTATTCAGAAATAGAGAAATTGAATTTTCTTCGAACGTTTCCGTTTAACTCAATTTAAAAAGAAATACGGGCGTTGATTAACCGATATCTATATGACAAACTCGGAATATTAAAATGCTCGTTATAACATTTTTATCAATGCATTATCGTATGAGTTTACTGACAATAGATTTCTATTGTCCTTTTTGAGAATTGGAAATATTTTTTTTACTGACACTTTAAACGATTTTATTGTCAAGACGTCTCCTCAAGGTTTCCATCAGCTACCCTGCAACTTGTTTCGCGGTGCTGGGAACCACGAACGAAACTCCCAACAGAGTTGAAATTTTGAATACACATTTAAGTTTCACTACAAACTAGGAAGAACACAGAAATATGTTTTAGCACAGTGAAGCAATGGAAATTAACTCGAAAATTGAGTAAAAGAAGACATAAAATATCTTTCTAAATAAAGATATTTCTTTTAGAAAACAATTGAAGAACTAACAAATAAACGTGGTGTACATATGGTTGACAAATTCTAGATCGAATACAATAGTAAAGTTAGTATTTTTTAACTATTATATTCATTTTTAAGTCTCTTTCAAACTTTCCATTTCAGACTTTTGTACAGTATTCAATTTCTCGCTAGGGAAAAAATGTACAAAGGTATATGATGTTTTTAATACTTATTATTTAATTATTGTTTTAAAGCACGAGTTAAGTTTCTTAGTTTGCACACCGTTATTCTCGATACTATTTTCACGTGAGTCATACTTTATTACTTCCTCACTGTGTAAACGACAGGATAACATAAATTATTTGCGTAAATAAACGAATAACGTTATTTTATTTTCTCAGAAATCTTTTTATCATTTGGTTTAAGATCTTCCTGTTTATCGGTATACATTAAAAGCTTTAACGAGTTCACTTTATCGAATATAATTCAACGGTAAATGGCAACTATGATGAAATTAAAACGTGAAATTGTCATATTTATAAACAATATAATTTTCCCAGCATAATTTGCGCAATTACTGCATTCAAAAAAATTAAACGATAACAGAATGTATAGATGTAAACGTTTTAATGACTATATGATAAACATTTTAATGACATCCCATTTTACTAAACGAACTGATAAAATTTATCATGGTGAAAACCTCTCTTTAAAGAATAAAATGTGACAGATTACGTAAAATTTGAAAGGAAATTTGTCATCGTCAACTTCATATGTATTAATCCTTTGAGTCACAGTGGTAACCCATGATATCAATCCGATTTATTCGAATTTTTATTATTTACATTCTAGGTTAGCGCATTCAGATCAATGTTTTTGCTCTTTTCTGTTACTTTAGTGAGGAAAAAACCTATAAAAATGACTTAGAAAACATAATTGTTTGTGGTTTGGGTTGTATAAATAAACAAATATGAAAAAATCACGGCAATATTATGAAATTAAAATGGCGGATTCAAAATGCCGGTCAGCAAGATGTAAAAAAGTAAAAATGTTGGTGAACGTGCGTATTAGGAGGTTTTACGGGTCTCTGGAAAATGGCCAAGATGGCCAAATACAAAACGTCGGTGATGGCGATGTTAGTCCATACTCGTAAATAACTGTGTCTCATAACGTATATTCATAGAGTAAAATCAAATCTATATTCATATGCGGACGGTATATTCATAGTTCAAGAGCAATTGCTGTTCGGTCATTTTTTAAATGTTTGTCCGCCACAATGGATCATCCATTTTTAATTTGGTAAAACTACCGCCGGAATAGTAATCGCAGACCCCGAACATCTTTGAGTAAAGACATTTTAATAAAATAGAGGCATTTGTTGAATTTTTGTCCGCCATATTAGATTGACTTTGGTAAACCTAACGTCGGATTTGTAATCAGAGATCCTCAAAGGGTTAAAATAGTGGAAAATACACCATCAGTAATCTTCGACAAACAATGAAATTTGAACAATTTCTTTTCATGCAAGAAATATTATTTCCATGAAAGGTAGAAAAGTTAAAAGAAAAAACGAATTTTCAGTTAATGTTTTATGTACAAATTCATAGAAATGCATTTTAATTATGATAAACGTTGCATGTTATACTGCACGTCTCTCGCAACGAGCTCATCTCGAAACTATACTGTCCCGTCTACAAGGATTAAAAAGTAGATATGAAAGTAGAAGATAACAATTTGACATAACGCACTGGAAGAGACACGATGAAATAAAATTCTGCAATTTGCAGCCTGTCCCGCTAGTTCGATAAGACAGTACTGCGCCAACAAAGAAACATAAACTTCTGCTCAAATTCGTGACTGACATGGTAAACTACGACAATACCTCTTATACGGGAACGCTGATTGTAATAAAAAATTCATATTTTCAAATAGTTGAAAAATAAATTTGAATAAAAATAGAAATGTGTATGGGTAAGTATGCATACATATTCGTAATCAATGCGCATACATATGGTTAATATTTATAAATCATTATTAATATAGATGTATATAAAACCATTTCATTATATACAATTTTATACACTGAAATGTTATACATATTGAATAATCAGTATTCTGTTATTCCTTTCTCACAGGATTGTTAATCCACGTGATTTCTAAATTTAGACGTATATAAAAAACTTTGTGTATATATATATATACGTTTATATAATTTTCTACATGTTTTCTCAGGTATTTTTACTTTTACTTAATATTGTCTACATTTATTCGTTTTTAATTTAATTTTAATATTTTTTATTAATCATATTTTTTAATTTTAGTATTTGATATTTACTGTTTTACAATTTACATACAATCTACTATTCACATTGTTTTGCGGGTCGTATTTAATATTTATCAACTTATATTTGCGGTGAATTTTCTTTTGTGTGATTGCGGTTTTATTTGTAACTCAACAAATATTGTTCTATTACAGTAACTTTTTGGACAATTGCGTACGTTTTAATTCACGTCAAAATATATACATTAAACTACTATTGTATGAAATTAGTTTCATTGATGATAATGTGAAGTTAGAGTATAATTATTATTGTTCGTGTCAAATGGCACATAAATGACGGATGTTTCATGATTGCCAACCAATAAGGCGATCAAATAACTAAACTCAAAGTTTACGAAACAATTTTTTTCTATTACACGAGTAGCGTGCACGAAGCGCGTGCTCATGATTACTGGCTGCGCAGTACATCAGAGGGTGATTCTGTTTAGATAATAGAATCAGATTTTAACCGAGCATTCATGAGTAGGTATTCCTAAACACAGCCCCCGTACATCTGTAAGACATCTTCATAGTTCTTGATTTCACACCCGATTTCTTGGATCAAACTGCCACTTTGCTAACAACATAATAAAAATCATAATTTAAAAATAATGTGTGTAAAACTGCAAGTAAATGCGACTAAGTGAAAAGAAAATAATAAAAAAAAGTCGTTGATTTTTTCTCTATTTTTTCGTTCGGGTTCGATGAAATTAAATTTTAAGGCAGGATTCTGAAAGAACATACATAAAAACAGTAGGAAACGTACAGGCTTCCTATAATCGTTGCTCTGGTATTATCATGAGAATGAGGAGGGAAGAAGAGTAACAAAATCAGTTTCGCAGTGTTAATGGGTTAACTTGCAACGTGTAATTAGTATAGATGATACAGATCTGAAATGGCATATCTTCAGGGTAATATAATTTGTTCACTTTTGAAAAATTTTATACCTCATCACGGCCCAGTTTTCAAAGGTATAGAGAGGGGCTGGTTTTGTTTTTGACTTCGACAACGGTTCTCGTTGAAAGGTTTGGTAAGCGACGTTTTCTGAAATCCATCACACTACAGGAATGCATTTCAACGAACCTATTTGCAATATTTTTCACCTACATGCCCACGTATTGAGTAAGTGGTTCACAATTTTGAACTATTTTTATTAATGATATCTGCCAATTTATATTACGAAAAAAGGAAAGTAAACAGCGAGAAATATAACATTAAATGACCAAACAATGCTGATATATGCTGTTTGAAGCTTGCCACGACCTATTAGGTAAAAATACACATCGTACCAACGATCTATCGCGGCACGAACGAAAGATAAAAATCACGTAGACATTGTTAACAAGGTTTCCGCAGTACATTACAGTGCACTGAAAGTAACGCAAGTCTCAAAAGTATGTGAAAAATCTGTGGAACGCCTTTCCTTCGACCAACGCTACTGAGAGTGTCTCGATGTAGGACATTACGTTTGGCTAATTAACAAGGCATTAAACAAGAATAGGTAGCGATCTCGTTTACGCTAATATGGTAATGGGAAGCCATTTTACACGACGTAACAATTGTAACGCGTCCAGAAGCCGTAATCCGCAATTTGCTGGCAGCGAACCGACAGTATTAAATAGAACAATACATGTTTGGGTAAGTATATAGAGAAGCTGGCCGTTCAATTGGTGCGCTGCCACCGTAATATTATTTTCGCGCAACTGCATTACTGCACCGTCGCCGCTTCCGGAAATATCGGTTCGACCGTGCAACCGCGGTTACCGCATCGCAGCCACGGCATCGACGGTGCACCACATCGTCGGTGCACTCGCTTATGCGTACAGATAAGTGTGTATGGATTGTCGCGGACGTTCGCAGGCGAGAGGCGCAGTTTCGTTAACCAGACTTAATAGTAAAAGTTAGTCCAAGTTCCGCTCGCTTAACGTCATCGTTGCCGCCACCTGTTCCCCCCATGTACTTCCTCAAGGAGTTACTCCGATGGCATTTTCAGGCGACCATTAAGTCCTGCGGACCATATACACCGCACGCCGCTATATTCGCCGATGCACGCGACCAAGTCCACAAGAAAGCACTTCAAAGTTTCAGAAATGGTTCCTGAATATATAGGGAAGTTCGGGTGTGCGCGGGCGCACGCGTGGGCGATTTAGTCGGTTCGCTTCCTATACGCGTCTTTATCTTCCGGGTATATATATATACGGTATAGTAGCTCTCTTTCCCGACGGCGTTATTCGGCTGTATAGAGACGATAAAGCGACTGCGAAATTATAGGTTACTCGAATGCTATACTTGGACTTGGAAGATCACGATGTAAATAGCTCTTTTATTTTTTTATGCACAACAATACGACCTACATTTTACGTTCGCGTCGCGCATTAATCGTTGATGAAATGAGGGTGCGCGTTTAAGCGTTGTTATTTATTCGAGCAGATCGCGCGCACGAATGCGGGCTGAATGCAGGGGAGAAAAGAATGCTCACGCCTAAATGGGTGCTTCCAGCGGATACTTTTTCTCTTATCTCTCGAGTATAAATGGTAGTTCTGTGATTCCCATATTTGCACACTTTGGCCGTAAACACATTTTTATGCGTACGTAAACGGTGCGGTCCACGGATCAAAACTGTAACAAACTGTTATTACGAACAGTTTTGCAGGCGGAAATGTCGCGTTTATGCTGCATTACTACCCCTTGAATTGTCGAAAAACCGTGTTTATTCAAACAATTACACTCCTTCTCAGTTCCGGTGTGACGCAGCGCTCTTCTGTATGCACTTCTTTCACAAAATCATATATATGCACATTGCCGGATGAAAACGATCACGAACAATTGTGTTCACTCGATATCTGACTAATTCTTAATAGATCTGATCTAATTTCAAGTGCATTATGTATTGAAATAGGTGGAAGAATATGAATCTACATCCTGCAATGGGAGCTGATGGTCACTTAGAACATTCTCTAGACCTAAAGAATTAGGCGTCCCTACCATTTATTTGGCCTAATTTTATATTTTGACCCTCTAAAGTCTTTGTTGTCTGTTTGGAAAGCTGAATGAGCAACGTTGATATTTTTATAGAACGAATACAAAACTTAATTTTTGGTTTAAAATGGAAAGAGAAGGAGCAGGATAGATTAAATCTGTTCCAAAAACATTTCTCGAATCGAAATAAAAATAAACGTTCCTTCGTCATTTTTACATGAGGTTATGAAAAGTATTGACCCTATTCCATAATTTTGACATAATTTCCTGCACGTGTCTCCTCCGCAAGGACTGAAAGGTTTCTCGTTTCTTGTGGTTGTGTGACCATGAAAGATTTAAAAGAAACTAAGTAACTTCAGCACAGTCACTTACATATATTTAAGGTTATTATTATAACTTTTCTTTATATGGACAAATTCATGATGTGCGACGTTGTCCTTGAGCATCTCTATTTATATATCTGATGTTAAAAATAAGAATTCAAACTCGTGACTCATTTTTTATTAATGCTCCTTGATTTTGTAATTTATACGTTCAAAATGCGAACGAAATGAGGACGAAAATATTATACTGTATAAGACATTGTATCAAATAAATTTAAAAGGTTTGCAATTTTTAAGTTATACGAATAACTCATCACTGTTTCTTTACGTACTTCAATTTCTTCATTATAATTTAAAAAATTGTTATCTATAGAAATTTGTTAATTTTGATTAATTTCTGAATTTTAATAGGATTTTGCTGATATTGATCGTTATCCATAAATGTTTTCTGCAATATCCTTCATTATGACCGTTTTACATTAAAGTGAAGAAACGTCATTGAAATAATCTTTTGATATATTAAATGACGTAGGAGCATCAAACTCGAACTTTTTATTCCACCAATATGCGATTACATTCGGTGAAGTAACAGAACCATAATTCACCGAACGATCATTATCGGACATATCTCGAACGAGACTTCTCAGTGACAGTGCGGCTCCCTGATTCGAGCGGCGTCAAGTAAAATGGGTAGAATTCGATTCCCAGACTCTCCGATTAAAGCGATAAGGCCGTTACATATTACGGACATTTAGCGACTATCTTATGTGCACGGTATTCTCACGATAATCAAAACATACGTACACCTCGTCTCTATTAAATTAGATACCATCTAGTAATAAATAAATCAAGGTAACGTAACTCTGCCCGGTGATATGTTAAACGTTCATAATAATTATGCGATCAGTTCCTTACTAAATTTAGTAATGTCTTAAATTGAATTTATTGAAAATTATTACATTCACAAGAATATGTTATAGCTTTCACTGTAATCAGAAAAAGAGAATTATGAAAAGGCATAATAGTTTTAAGACTAACCCCATTGTTAACAATGCGATTATTTCTATTTTACACCGAAACGGTCAAAATTTTCATTATTTTTCTAAGATTTCGAGTCATATTGCAAATTTCTCTGAATTGCGTTTCTACTTTTCCGTTTTCACTTTTTGCTAAAAATGAAGGGTACACTCACTCAAGAGTGACATTTCAACTTTAAAGAGAGGCATTCACTTATATTAAATTCTTTACATTTACTCTCGATATATAGAGTAAAATCTTTAGGCTGGAAAAATGGAAAATTCAATATTCAAAACAGACTGGCGATATTTACAATGCGTTAAATTTAGGTAGACTTACATTTCATCGATTTTAGGTTCAGATTTTGGAAGTGCAAATCACATAATTTTACATGATAGAACATTTATATTGAATAACAAATCCTACAGATAATAATTTACCTTGTGCAAATCAGGAAATTTTTATTGAAAACTGTCAAGTTTTTAGGCATAAGAACATATATGTATAGAGGAGTGAAATGGGATCACAGTTTCTGATGCAGGACTCCTGGGGTCCAACCAGCGATCAGACAAAAAATGCCATAAGTACAATAATAAATAACCAATACAATACCTAATCAAAGTTTTTAATACAATGAAAATTTCTTTTTTACTTTTAAACAATTTTAAACAATGTTTGTACATAAAAATCACACAAAAGATGTGGCCAATCCCATGAGCACTGAAGAGTGTAACTCAATTCAAGGATAAAAGTCGTTCGCCAGGATTTCTTCTCAGACGGTAGGTATTGTGACTTGGCCGGAATAAAGGTTGGCTTAAATAGGTGAAATATGCAAAAAGGTGCAGAGATCAAAAGCGCCCTCCTGGAAAGGCCATAACAATTTGTCAGAAAATTGTTCGGACAGTTCTCGAGAGTGCGAAGATATCGCGAAAACGGGGCGCAGCCACATACTGTAAATCGAGATAACGATTTCTCGCGTGCCTTTCTTTGATTCACGGAGAAGGGCAGCAGCTATCCTTGCGAGAAAGCTCGGTACGGTGATTCATCTCACGTACGTGCGCGTTTGCTGGAGCCTTCGGGATTTCGGAAACTTGGCGATGTAAACGAAGTTCCCGAGTGGCTAGATATCCACAGAGACAGGTCGCTACGTGGCGTTGCATCTCATTAAGGACCGGCCATCGGGAGACAGCAATTCCTTCAAGAATAAAAATGAGTTTCTATATATCCTACCCTATTTTCGAATAATTTTTTTTTCTCTCCTTCGATTAAACCTATCAAAAACTAACGATAAGTAATAGAATAGAATTCCATCGATTGCGAAACTTTTACGATTATGAATCGTTTTAAAAGCTGCAAGCGAAGAAAACTATTCGCAAGGGGTTATTCAATATGAATCGACAGAGTATTTACTTAAATACGAAATTAAACATTAACCAAATTGGCATCTATGGCTTTCAAGTCTTTTTGAATTATACTTTAAAAGTATATAAATAATTTTTAATATGTATAATATTATCATCATTCCTCAATCGACCGAAATCATTAATTTTCCTCCCGATACATAATGTGTAATTATCACATGCTATTAATCTTATAATGCTATTATAAGAGATCCCTCTTGTGATTTCGAAGGATATAAAACATTGAATTTTTATGTATTCTACTGACACAAAGTAATGTACATGTGTATATACATATGTGTACATATTTCTGTAACGTAGTATTTATATAAATAAGTAAAATGAAGGATGTATATTTTATAATCTTACACATCAGCATCTGTCTGTTGAAGGGAATGTTCCAACAGCATGATAATGCATAATGAACATAACTTAATACGCGATAAGTATATGTAGCAGTCACTGATTTCTCGATTTTGAAAACTCGTCCCCGGTCTCCACATGAATTACGCCATGTCTATCACCACTTTAAAAGTAATGGCCAAAATGTCTGATGTACGCGCAGTATAATTATATAATACGATTGAAAAATCGCATCAAAGCCTGTATTAAAATGAAGTGCTCTCGGTGGGCATTTTCAAGATACCCTTTTCATCCCTGCGATGCGCGAGATTTACAGCTGGTAATGACATGATAAAAAAAGGTCGACTTCTTCCTCGAAGAAGATACAAACCCTCCTTCATCTACTCTCGCGTCTAGCTAATTTTCCGCACAGAGGGTAGATTCACCGATAGCTTTAATTCATACCTCCGTCATCTTTCCTTTTAAACCCTGCGGCACGCAGCCTATATTTAGCCTTTCCATACCCAGACTCCGAGTGAGCGTATACCCATCCTCTTTATCGTCGTCTCTATCTCTCTTTGCCGCCCTCTTCTTTTCCTTCATTTCGCGCGCAGCTTTCGCGCATTCGTTCCCTCTCTTTCTCTCTCAGTTTTTAACAGGCCATTCTTTCGCGTTTTGTCCTTCGCCAGCGACAACTTTTCCATCCCCGTCTCTGGTCTCCTTTTTCACGAGGTTTGTCGCAACTATATATAGCGGCTACGAATCACGCACTAAAAATGCTTTTAGGTCGATTAGTCTGGATATGCGCACTGTTTCGCGACACTCCAACTCTGCGGGGGACCAAGAGACTCGTTACTGCATAAAGTGGCGAAAAATACATGTGCGCAACCACAACTATTCGTGCACTCGCGGATGAAACCGCGCCGGCCAGACTGCCCGGGTATAATATTTGAACCCATCTTCGCAGGAACGACTTGACATTTTTTACGCTCCTGTGCTTCGAACGTAATCTCGCCGTATATCCAAATGAAAATTTTCGCATTTTATGCCTTTGCATTTTCATACCTCATAACAATAAGCTACTACATTCCCGCCGAATATTACAGAAGTTTTGTTAGATGCTAACAAGTAAGTCCGGGTCGAAAACTGTCAAAGTCTAGAGGACATACCTCCATAGTGTGTTGTATGGCTTCATTTATGAGAAAGTCTATAATTAAACACGAAAAAGCATCAGTGCACTTCACGGAAAGTCATAAAGTGATAAACTCCAATTCAGACTGTGATTAACATTCAATCGTGATCCGAACTTCATACTGATTTTTAGCTGGGTTCAGGATTCAATTTCATTCCAAAAACTGACTTACTTCCAAACTTCTATAACGGAACAGTTTTCATAGGCGTCGTGGTATACTTTTTGGTTACGTCTTAAAAGAAAGTCGAATTTTGGTTTAATATTAAGAGTTTTTGATAGCCTGTAACAATTTTTCCTTTACTGTCGAACTTTCCAATGTTAAAAGTTCCCAATGGGTCGTTTACTTCACATTTATTTTTTTTCTTCGAGAAGCGATTGGAGCACACATAAGGGCACCGACAAAGCCAGCGGCTACTTTCGCCCAATCGCACGGAGAGAAAGAAAGTTACACCCGAGTCGCATATGATATTTTTTGCATTTCAAGCACGGGTAAATTGAATGTGTAAAGTTTATCCCTCTGTTTTTAATAGTATTATGCATACGTTACCAAATAACGCAAACGTTCAGCAGTATTTGTTATTTTCGAAGAATAACAAATGTTTTATTTTTATTTCATCTTTTTTTTTGGTTAGCATATAAGTGCACATTACATATCGGAGATTAAACTGCCTGGACGAGTTTTACGCGTGCTGATGACAAAATGAAATTAAACTACTACTTTCATAAAATTTATGAATCAAATATTGACACTCGTAATTCCAGAAAAACAAAGTACTAAAACATGAAATTATAAAAGTCATTTTATATTGTTCCCTCGCAAATATCAGAATACTTAATTCACAGATTTTCTTGGATTTTGACAATTAACTTATTTCAGGATTTACAACTGTCATGTATCTTAACAAGTATCTAATCGTCTGCTAACAGGTGATATATATTCTTACTCATAATTAATAATTGTCGTCAATCAATTTAATAAATTCCTACTAGAGTTCAGTATAATCTTAGTTATTTTAAGAGCGATTATATCATAGTACATATACACGTATATACATGAAAATGTGATCAAAATTAGTATACATTTTGTTCCGTGCAATGATTGTGTATTTAAAGATTACAATTTTTTCTTGACTATTATAAATATTAACAGTAAATAATTTCTTGTTTGACACAATTTTCATGACAAAGGAGTATCTCGAAAGTATAATTTATTGTAAAATCGGTTCATTATTCTAACAGAATACTTTTTTAATTGGCCAATATTTGCAGATAATCAAGAAAAACTCGCATTCTTATTTATATAATAAAAATACAAATGTACGTTAACGTGCAACTAACGCATTCGGACCCTTCTTCATACCCCTGATGACCCCGACCGCGTTATTAGCCCATTAATCCCAAAAGGCAAATAATTGCCTTGTGATATAACGCCGCCAAATTCTATTACATAGAAAATAGTTAATCCATTAAAAATAATTGGGGTCAGCCAACAACGGTAAATTAGAACAAAACCCAGTTTTCCGTACATGAACCACGAACAAAAATGGTTTAATCGACTTAATTTTTACAATAATCCGTCTTCCGATTTTAGTAATATACTCCTTTCGAATATCCGTTGATTTTCTCTTTTCTTTTCAAAAAATTAAACTATATAATAAATTTTAAAGGCAAATTAATTCATATACTCTCTATGTTTATTTGTTTAATGATCCACTTTGCTTTACGTGACTGCATGGCCTTATAGCTTAACTAGCTTTACAAATCTCTTAACCTACTAACTATACTATACCCATAACTTCATGAACCCTGACACTTTTGGCACGGACTTTTTCTCGCTATTACACTCCTTCTCTCTATCTACCTTTCCACCTTCTCTTTCTCTCGAACTCTCGTATCGACCGATAACCTCCTCTCCCGTCTTCGCTTTATATCTTTTCTGTATTTCCTGCCTACCTCCATACTTCCCTATACACTTTTTACCTGTATGCTCTTCTATTACCCTCCCATCCCAACACAATTTGCGTTTCTCCCAGCCTTCGTTTATCCAGTACATACTACTTTTCTCATTTAGAATTCTATGTCTTCAGTAATTAAAAATTGTCGTCCTCGAAACCCCTGAATAACCATTCAAATTCTACGTATCTTTTTTTTTTAATTTTCATTGTCGATGTCCAATTATGGATCAATAACGCAGCCATGATTATTGTGGTCCATAAATCGACATATTCGCTCTGTTAGGTAGGCATATAAGTGTAAAGCCGCATCTGTTTTCTTTTTATCGCGCGGATGCATGGTTTCCTAGCATTCTGCGTGTGTTCGGGCTTTGCACGAGATACAGCGAGAGGAAACGAAGTTTTAGATTTGTTTTGTTTATCGTGTCAGAAGCGACGGTCTCTGTCGGATTCAAGAGTTACGGTGCAGTAGAGTAGGAATCTCGGGAAACGAGATTACGGGTCGTCAATTCACTTTAGAAGTTCTTCGACCACATTTTCCTACTTAACCGTGAATCTACTTCTGGTTCCAATTTCTAAAAAAGGTATTACGTACGTACGTCAATTGCTGTTATGCCAACAATTTACTTCTTATATCCCAAACAATTAACTTTCACAGCCAATTTACTGTCGCAAAATTCAAACATTCATTCTTTTTATATCAAGTAACCATTTCAATTGCGGTACCAAACTATACTCAAAAATACAGTAACTGCAATAACCCTAGTAGCGCTGATTGACTTTTACATATATATATGTATATATCAAAATTCTAATTTACATTAAGTCCTCTATGAGAGTTTGTTATAATCATTCGTTTGGTCAACATTTTAGAACTAATATCAATTTTTTTACTTATTCCTATAATAGCTCTTACGGTTGTAGCCTCAACTATACTTCAAAAATATACCACTCGACTATAGTAAGTGACTTTATTAATTCTTTATTATTTTTGAAGAATGGAAAGTTCCGTGCCCCACTCTCAATTTCGTGATCAGCCAATTGTTCCATATTAAGCGCAATTGTAATTGTTCGCAAATCCTCAGCAGCGATAATAAGTGACAACTTGGCCGTCGCTCCAAGCGGCGTATTACGCCAAATCGCACATCAAAACCAAGCATTCGCCAACTTCCCGAGGCGCATCTGCATGATAACGATGATAACCTAATACGCAACTGCTGGACAATTCCAACCTGTTAGAGCGGCAGCTGGATCGGCTGATCGTGTGTGCCATGTGCGTTCATGTATACATGAACGTTCCCACATGTGCGGCCGGAATGATAGGAAGAAACTCGTTCGGCCTTCAAGGGAGCGATGCTGCTGTTGCATCTTCTGCTTCATATAATCTCGATCGCCGCAATCTCCGCTGCACGCAAACTGTTGTACTACCATTTAGAATTTTTACCGTGGTCTCTCACGCTCTCATAAAAATTCATGAGAAATGCATAAAACTATATACCCCGATCGAAGGTGTTGTAAGTCCGATCAGGGACCTCGTCTGTTCATTTGAATTACAACCAGATTCAGTTTCGAGGATTCTGCATTGCAAGTTATATTAAATATATGTATAGTTTGTTATATATTCCTTATAAATCGAATCCTATATCTGCAACGGAAATTGGCGAAGAATAAATACGAAACCTATTTCGATTGCCAATGGGGTTTAATTGTACACAATATATGTACCCTAGTTTATTAGTATTTTTTTTTATATGAAGACACATCTACGGATCCGTTTGTATAATTTTTGTAATATAAATGGGTAAATCAATAAATATTTTCATAATTAAAATTCAATTCGATATTAAAACAATATCATTCAGAGAGTTTCAGCATATATAATCGTATCAACTAATTTATAAATTTACCCACAAAATACGTATATATTGTCAGCATTAATATCGCATCATAATTGTAAGAGCATAAATACCATTTAATGTTATTTTGAAAAACTAATAAGATGTATTTGAAACTTTTTGCAAGCGTGATGTATGCATAAATACGTAATAAGTTACCATCTTCACGAATTTTTAATTTATCATTTCTGAAATAGAATATACTACAAATGCCCATGATATCCGATCTGGTCTATTTATATTGTCAACAATATCCATGGAGCCATTTAAATGATATTCAACATTAATTACCATATCTGTTATAGTAAAAATAATGAAATGAAATGAAAATTTGCAAGTACGATTCCTTAAAACTAGTAAGTGAATATTTCAAATATATGTATAATATAAAAATACGTTATTCGTTGTACGAAATTAAATAAGTATATTTCATAATCGCATAATATTCGTTTTGTAAATATTTTGACAATAAAATATAAAAATAGAATTTGTTTTTTAAAAGTGAATACGAGTAATAAAATAAGAAGAATGTTCTCATCATTCCCTAAATTACATATTACGTCTTCACTTCAGTGCAAGTCAAAATAAATGATCTTATAAATATGCACTACGGCATGGTTGCGTCAGGTTTCTAGAATATATTATCCATTTTTCACTGCCCGCGATACTTATTACTTACAATTAGATTGTAATTATATATTATATCACATCATTTTAGTGTACGTTACATTATTACAAGGTCATTATCATCACTCTCCGTAGTTAAAATATCCTCGGAACTAAAAGTCGCCAAATGATATGAAATAAAATGAAAGGTAAGTGTGCTTGAGTAGAGTCACAAAGAATAATTTAACCGACCAGATTTTTCAGATTTAAAAAGAAAGGCTTCATGTAACTTCAAACGAATCTGTCTCGACGAAATAAATGCCTCTGAATCTATGGGTCTTCAGAACTAATTTTTTTTAGAAGAGCCGTATATATAATGGTCTGCTTTCAAGTTCAAAAGTAGTTGCGGTTGCAGCATCTATATGTAGGAGAATCTTTCATTCCAAGCTCCACTTTGTATACTCGAACAATAAGAATAAACCGTTCATCCCGAAACAAAAGCTCGTTATTGACATCCCTTAAGTAGCACAGAGCTATATGTGAATTGCAAAGGATAAAAGTTACTTACGATGTCAATGCCTGGAACCGGAGTACGTAAAGTTTTAATTAATGAAAGTAAAATATTCATAACAGTCCAAAAAGCTGCACTGCGCGATTCAGCTGCACTTGATTTTATCCAGCACCCGTACTTAATTCTCGAGAATAGGAAAAAAAGAAAAAAATGTGTTACCTTTTACCCGAATAACCCGAGCAACCGTAGAATTCGTCGTAGGTAAAACTTAATCCGACGTCTTGAAACTGCGATTTATAATTAGCGCGTAAGAGCGCGAAATCCTCACAGTCTCGTATCCGGACACTAAGAATTATACGTTTCGACATTTCGGATTGCTTAAGTATACCTTAAATATATTTTACTAGTAATGTTCCTAAAAGAGTTTTTTATTCGTTGCTTCCAAAATGATTGAAATTGGCGTTAATTCCTACAGAATTAACTTTTCTAATTAGCACATAGTAACATCTTGTGCAAGCACATTTCCAATAAAATTTGTTAATATTATTATATTTTGTAGTAAGGACTTGATTTTGTTAGTAAAAATGGAAATTTTGTTTCCGCTAATTAGGAACCATTGCGACAATAGTTGCGACAGTGAATATAACAATGTAACTGAGGAATAAAATGACGGGTTACTTCTACTCGTCAGATATAATCAGTGAAATGAACTTATTTAAGATTAACGACGTGAAGACGTGAAATTTGATATTTTTACCAAAAATTCGAAATTTTGTAATTGACGATAAATTTACTTACATCGACTAATCTGTTTAATTGCCACATTAATACTTTGCAGGGATTCATTCGATAATTAAAGAAAAATAATTTCAAAAAATTAAAGAAATAGTTGTAGTGTTTACTAAATGATAAATGCGATACATTTTTCTGTCGAAAGTTCGAAATGAATAGAGCGTGTACACGCGAAAGTGCAGTATTCGAGCAATAAAGAATAACTAGCAACTTAGACCTGAAATTTGACCCTACTATTATGAAAATATGAGACATCTGCGGAGAAACCTCTCTTGTATAGGTTACTAACAGATCGTCGCACATCGTCCATTTTGACCGCTCACGTGTATAGAATAAACACATTTTTAATGCTTCATCTTATTGAAAGTACATGAAACTTTTATTTTGTAGAGTATATATAATAATTGTTTTATTATTTTTATAGCGCAAAAATATGGAAAATTCATTTGATATTCTAAAAAAAAATAACAATTATTATTGGATGATGTCAAAGTTGATGCAAGTTAACGTATGGGTCTCTTCTGCTATTATTTTTTATCCTAGAAAAAAAATCTGAACCAATCTAATATAGTAAACTAGTAGAAACTTTGGTACTATTTCCTCGGGTCTCAATATATATATATATGTAATATTGTTAAAATGTTCGAAGTATTGTCTAGCATTATTATTGTTCGATTATTTTGCAAATTATATAGTCTAATTATACAGTCTACAATATATATATATATATATATATATATATATATATATTACAATTTTCCAGGATCACAATGGCCATTAACCTCTATTGATGCTTATTGGGTGTCTGAGCATCTTCTTCGAGGAATTTTGTTTTCTATGCCAATAATAGGATCTCGTACGACTCCGTTAATCCCTTTTCATCCATAAAGCGATTCAAAGCTTAAAAAGTTAATTTCCCAGGAGAGTAGCACGTGTGATGCCAGAACAAGAGCATACCTGCGTGATACTAACCTGGCCCTCATTTGGTAACAAATAGGTACAGATTCTCAACAGAAAAATCGAAATGAACCTTGCTGAATATAATTTAATCATCAAGAAGCATTTTTTAATCTCATCCTCATGTCAAATACTTGACAATATTAAACTTCTATTTGCGTAATAAGACACGGGAAGTAAACTACAAGTTCTAACCAAGGCTCCACTAAAATTTTTACACGGATCGAATGTGAGAGATTGTTTTGAATAATGCAAAAATATAAGATTGGAAATTGAATGTAATTTAATTTTTATCGTTTGACACTTAGAAAAATATGTTCGATTAAATGTAATAAATTCTAAATCAGTTTTTCGATTAAATATATTAATATTATAATATTTAATATAACAGATATATATCATTATTTGCATATATAAACGTGTTTGTTAAGTTCAGAATTACGAACAAAAGCTCTCACACTCACTCTTCTTTATTATTGCTCACATTTTACAGAGCGGAGACGATTTGCTTGATTATTCCAAGTAATGTTTATATATATCATGCTATTTTCCTTTCTAAGTGAAACAAAAACTATCCTTGTGAGGACCTCCGGAAGGCATACGACAAAAAACTTTTGATACGGTTACCTTTTCAACCTCGATGATCTCCTCTTATTTCTTTGTACTTATAGTACCATTAGTATTACTTCGTCGGCCAGTAAATTACAGACGTTATATAGACATGTAGGCGGCTCGGCAAAGTATCAAGCCATCAAACGTTCTTACATGAATACAATTTCTTTAAAAAAAAAAAATTATTCAATATTTACGAAATGTTTAATTATTATACACTTTAATTACATAAAATATTACATTTCATACTCCCTGGTAGAAATGAAAACATTTTTTAGCTAATTCTTAGACAAGTCAGATATTTACCATGTTAAAAGTATAGGAGAAATGGATAGTGTAAGAAAAAAACCTATTTTGCAAAATATATTCTTGACGTAACGTGCTAAATAAAAAGTATAAGAGGTCCTAAACCTTTATTCATCATAAGGTATACCTCAGTAACTTTCACGAAAAATAGACGTAATCAGCTGCGCATGGAAATTTGACTTCCGCTATGGTATAGAGTATTTTCATAATTAATATTTCAGTAGCTATTTAAAATCAGGAAAACAAAAAAATCAATTTTGTATCTTTCTAGAGGATATTGCCCAACAGACCAATGTAGCACTGTAGCTACTTAAGCAGATTTAAGTCCGATATTTAGCAACCTTTCAGTCAAATGAAATAAATAAACAATTTTTCAAAATATATCAAAATTCCTAGACACGAATATATTTGAAGGTCTGTAGAGCTTGTGTTACAATTTATGACAACTGAAACGAAAAATTTTAAGCAGCAACGTCAGTTCAAGAATTAAACACTTTTCATCAACATTCATCAACAGTATCCTTATTAATGAAACGATACTTGTTTGCAGCTAATCCATCTGTCTTATGTTGCATTCCAAAAGTTTCGCATTGCAGGAGCGCTCTCGTCTCCCCCGTAATTGTCGAAAATGCAACATCGTCGATTATCCGCTCCACGCAGCCAAGTTTACGACTGGAAATGTAGGGCATCTGCGTTGACCGGGTATCATAGAGATGCCGTATCCGTTCGTCAGAGTTCCCGAAACTGCAATTTCCAGCTGCAACGTTGCCCATTCGTACATTTCGAAGGTAGCCGCAGTTACATACCTCGGAATATTAACGCCCCCCGTAACAAAGGCGAAGAGGGTGCAATTTGCCGATTATTTCAGTGGGGTCGAACACTCACGGATTCTCCAGGGAACTTTGCCCAAACGCTCGCGCAACTCGTGCGCAGGAAAGGGTCCTTATTGGCGTCGAGATCCAGATCTAGTCCGACCGCAGATGAATGATAAATGTGGAATATAAAGCTGCTTATTCTATTGTTTTCCACTCCTTTTCATATCGTGCGAAATACCTCTGGATACCGTTGTTACTGACCAGTAATTTTAGCACTATTCCAGCTTTTGCGCCGTAAGGTGAGACCAAGCGATATCAAAGAATGTACTGATCAGTGTTAACGGAACACATCTGCGTCGTATACGCCTTATCTGCTCGTACCCCATAATATACAAACGTTACAAAGGAGCGAATTCCGTTGCTTTATTTTCGAATTGGTCCCGTGTGGATGTCCTGTTACCATTGCCTATAATAATTTAAATAATGTTTATCACCTTTAAATCTATGATAAAAATAAAGGTACAAGATTGGTTCCTAAAAGAAGACGAAAGTACCATTGCTTTGCTGATCACATGATCACCTTCTATCAACATTGTCGAGTCTACAATGCCCGTGTACTGCCTTGCATATATATCATTACAATGTTTTTCTCTTTTTGTAACTTTTTTACTGATTTTTCAAAGTTAATATACCTTTGAGTGAATATGCAAAATTGATCAAGGGATTGAAAACTAAACCGAACGTGTAGAACCCAACTTGAAAAGTACATTCTACTCGAAATTCTGTATCTTCATCAATTTACATCGATGAATTTGTAACACATAAGGGAACTTCAACGCCCTAAGATAAAAAAGTTAAGAATCAATTAGAGAAGACTGTAAAGTGATAGGAAATGAAACGAGGGCTTCAATGACTTTAGATTATCTGTTGACAAACACTTAAGTTTTGCAACGTAACGAAAGGTTTAAAATTTTAACTCTGAAGAGAATTTATATAAATTAACAATAATTTTCACGAAAAGGACAACACAAAACGATATATTGAATTTACCGGTCAGTGCTAATGGTGGACGAGCGTTGAAAATGACTTCGTCACATGATACTTCAACGTTTAAAAAATAATCTCTTCGCGTCAACTGCCAAGGCGCATAATCAACGTCGGCCAAACACACAAGTGTTATTTCTGCGATGTAGAGTATCGTGAAGGGATCCGTAAATTAGTCGTCGGTGGAACGGGATAAGGAGGAGGAAGATGAGGAGGAGGAGGAGAGGGAGAAGAACAGATGCAAGATTCCTAGCAGGGTCAAGACGCCTTCCAGCATCTTCGAGAGCCCACGTTCTTTGCTCGTCCCCTACTTCTCTCTCACGTATTCCTGCCGCTGCTGTTCCTCTCTGCTGCTTTATAACGTCGATCTCTTTCTCTCCTCTCGCCCCATCCGCGATACTGCCGCCGCCGCCGCCCATCCTTTAACCACTCAAAAAACGAAGTATACAAGGACTTTTCCCGCCGTGGTTCTGTAGCTGCAAAGGGACTAACCGGTCCAACAGGTACTCGATCGCGTGTGGCTCGCGTGGCCGAGTTCGCCCGAACATCGCCGGGAAAGACCGAGTCGTGCTATTATACAAATTGCACTATTACGTGTAATGACGTTTAAAAAATAGAAAAGACGAAGAAGCTGGAGAGAGCGACGACGAACAAGGACGGAATAAGAAGCTAAGCCGAACGGAAGAGGAGGAGGGCTGAAAGAGGCAACCGACCGCAGCACAAAGGACAAAGTCGTTGCGAAGGACGTTGAATCGTTATAAATGCCAAAGAGAGAGTGAGAGAGAGGGAGAGAGAGAGAGCTTGGCATAATAAATACATGAGACCTACCTTCACCTGACTCTCAGAAAGTAAAAACAGGCCACACCGGTGATGCACTGGCAGGGGTGTACTACGCATCATTTCGGCATAAATTGAAAAACGCTCCTGGACATTTAATAAATTACCATCGATAACATCAATCGCATAACGTGATGCATCCATATCTTTGCGCTGATATTAAACTAGCTTTAAATTTTCAAAACTATTTAAATCCAGTCTGTATCTCTCAATCTCGATTTTTGTTTCGGATTGAATTAATCAAGAAAACAAAAAAAAAAAACTGTACGGGGTTTCGCATGTCGGATTAAATGTTCTGCTTTTTCCCTTGGAAGGTCTAAAAATCTTAAGTAGAACTTGATCTAACGGAGGCTTATGAGAGTCGACCTTGGGTTAGACCGCAGTACAGTAGCTATTACCTTGGCTCGCCTAGGCGATATTCTATCCATCGCCCTTTTTCTACTTCGCAGCCAGCGGTCGAGATACGTATCCGTGCCACCCGTGTCGATCAGATTATAAGACACGCTAACCACATGTCAAACCAGACCAGTTGCTAAATTTAATAATAACTGCTCATGTGTGCACTATTTACATCGTTTACAACAAACGAACTCGCAATACTGATATACGCGCGAAACAAATCGTGGGAACGAAGATTATTGTGGCTAATTAAGTATAGTAGATTTTACGATCTTGTTAATATATTGGTGGACGTTTCTTATAAAGTGCCGACGGAATAAAAAAGATATTAGGATTAGTACGATGTCTTATTCCTACCTTCAATGATATAACATCCGATATTCATTATTTAAAGTGAGAAGGATCTTATGGCAAAGTCAGTATGCTTGCCAATTTCGTGAATTTATTATATTCACATAATTATAAAACACGAGGTCATTGATTACGAACACAAAGTAGAGAATTTTCTGGATTTTAATGCGTCAAAAATTAATAGTATTTGTTTAGCAAACATCCTGTTGTCCAGGCAGCATTACTTTCCCAGCGGCTGAAGACTGCGGCACTCTTAAAGTGTTACGTCAGTGACGCTGAATGTACGTTCTGCAACACTTTCGCGGTTTTGTATAAGGTAGTCGTATTCCTAACGTCATTAAATTGTTCCGAAAAGCAGGCAGTCGCAAGGTATTTGTCCGCTTAACTAACATGTAAACAGAAACCATACAACCTGTTACGAGGGAACGAATTGATGATACTGGGTGAACATGTACTAACGGCTATTGTGCAACATTATTTTCCGCATTTAAAATATAGGGAATTCAATTTTACGTTAGTTACATTAAATATATAACACTTAACTATAGAAATAAAAAACAAAAAAACAATTCTATAAAATTTATTATAACGAAATTCCTACATTACAAATCGATTGTACAATACTAATATAAATGACAGTCATCGGACATTTGACTATAGTTTTATTGTATAGGATTATTAAAACCTGAAACAGCGAAGAGTTTATAATAAAACAATAAACAAAACACTTACTCATATTTAAACACGAAATAAGTTCTACATCATCCTCGTTACGACTCCTTAATTTCGGGCACGACAATTTAAAGTTGTACAATGAGATAATAATTAAGAATATATACGTTATTATTATAATACGCGTATTATTGTACACTTGTATCGTAACTTAAGTCATTATTTTATTTTGTATATATATATATATACAAAATAAAATATATTTTCATTCGTAAAAGAAATCTCTGTAATTGGACATGGATATCTTTTTAGATTAAATAATGGTTATGTAATAAGAAATGGTTTAAAATATGAAATCTTGTTGCATAAAATATAGTGCAACATGATACACGAGTTATGCCATCTATCTCGATGGAAACTTTCAAAAGTATACAAAATATGGAAAAATAAGAAGATAATGATAAAGTTGAAAATGTAGACGCGAGTCGATACACGAAATTAATCTTGATTCCGTAAAACAGATTTCGAGAGTACGATTATTTCACTACAATAAAGCTAGAAATAGAATGCAAAAAATCTGAAAGCCAACGCATGGATGAATCCCGTAATGACAATACGGTCGATTTTGGCATTCTACACGAGAGGTATTTCTATTTGGATTTGAGAAGTCTTGAAATCCACCGAAGATCTGCAGAAAAATTTCATTAGGAGTTATACTTTCTGTACAAACAAATTGGATAATGACTTTATTATAGTAAAACTAAATCTAAAAGTTAGGTGTGTTAAGACAACCAGTCAAATAATAATAATAAATAATAAGCGTTATATGATGCGCATAATTTACAACTGAAAATTTAGAATAATCAATCACTCAAGGACAAGACGTAGGCAAATTACAATATAAATTTTGCTTTAATTAGTTAAAGTCAGAAAATATTTCCAAAACAAGAATGTGGACAAATTGAGATGTAAATATAAATCTTCAATATTAATAATACACGTTATAAATCATTTATTATAAAAATTAATTTACACCCGATAAAAATATAAATTTCCCTATAATAAATGAATTTTTTTCTGTAAAAAACTTTAAACTTTACACACATGCAAATGTCTCCTATTACTCTCGACGAAATGTGCAGAAAATGAAAAATATTCTAATCCTGTAATTTTTCAGATGGTTAAAGGGCGAAATAACGCAGTTTTAGAGTTGAAATATGAAGGAAGTAGTTTGCTCTTGAGGTTACCCAAAAAGTAAAGGTGATATTCACTATTCAACCAATTTAGAATACTTTACTCTAATGTGACTATCATGCTTGCTGAACTGCGACCGCAGTATCCGGCAAACGCTGTTGAATAGTGGTAGAGTATTCATACCATTTCCATCGCTATTCAAGATTACGAAAATGATTGTATCACCGTTGAATTTTTTCCTTTCATGTATAACGAGAGAATTCCTGAATGGGATGAGAATGACGAGTATATAGTAAATTGAGCATGGGAAAAACTTAAAATGAGTGATTAAACAGTTACATTTTTCAGATGTACAAATATCTCCGCAAAACAACAAAAGACAATTTTGCTTACAATTGAAATGCGTATATAATTTATATCTACTACAATATATGAATTTATGTATAATCGTTATATAATGTTGGGTCAGTTTTTATTTCCGACATATTTTACGTGGTCTTTCTTATAAAGCAAATGTATCAATCAGTAATCGTGTGTCTATTGGTGATGTGTCTTCTGCAATGAACTTGAAATGAAAGTGAAAAGCATAATTATAATAAATAAACCAAGGGTTTTGCTCCTGCGGCGTTCGGCCGTTATAAACCCAACTCTGGAAGGGGTTTTTTTGTCTGCGCTTTAAGTAGTCCATCAGTAAACGTTGGTTTTGCACCCAAGATGTATAATATATAACTTTGTTTATATAAAGTGATTGTGTATGAAGTATATTATCTGCAGATTTCTTGCAGTATGCTTGTGTTCAATGAATTGTAAGTATTTGAGTATTGAACATTTTCGATTATGTACAACTCAAAGATCAAAAATCGTTTCTAAAATATACACTATATATAGTTACGACAGTAGCGCATTAATGCATTTTCAATACAAAAATTAAATATCTCAAAATGTAAAATTGCTTTGAGTGTTAAGTCTAATTACAAGAATTAAATTCGAGTACTATAATATGCATAAATATGTAATCGTACTAGAAAACATAAATATTAATCTATGTATGTTTTACATTAGTAGTTCTTGTAATTAAAAACATTATTAATTGTAAATATTCGCATTTTATCTTAGAGACAGCGCACGGAATTAGAGCACATATGTTTGTGTATAGGTATGCATTGCAATCTGTGAATGTCGCTTTCATTCTAATCCTACAGAACTTCAGACAAAGTTTTTGTTACAAACGTTATGGTAAGCTTGAAAGCTACCCCTCCAACTTCAAAATTGTAGAAACCACAGGAATTTACATTGCATATCGCTTCTATTACTTTAATCTAACCATATACTTAACATTTAAGTTAAGATTTAAAATGTGTCTGCTTTATATACACATAATCCTACAAACTAAATATAAATGGAAGGCCAACCTAACCTCTAAAAAATATGAATTCAACTCGTGCGGAGACCGAACCATCGTGTTTGTTCCGCTACGACCTTTATTAATACGACGATTATTATTCCCTTTCGAGAACGTAATTTTAATTTATCATTGTTTATAGTCAAATACAATTTTTTGAAGAACTGCTTATATATACACATTTGCAAA
The DNA here is from genome assembly GCA_030522945.1 of Trichopria nigra. Classification (NCBI taxonomy): domain Eukaryota; kingdom Metazoa; phylum Arthropoda; class Insecta; order Hymenoptera; family Diapriidae; genus Trichopria; species Trichopria nigra. The sequence goes on from JAPYZR010001010.1 coordinate 27,547, forward strand.
TAATAACGCATATAACATAACACAATAGAAAAGCCCAGCTATAAGACTTACTCCGTTTTAGTGTAAGTTTATCAAGGTTCTTCGAGTGTGTTACAGTTGCTTACGCAACAGAAACTTAGGAAATCGCGGACGAAACTTAAAAGACCCTAGGGCAACAAAATGTTAATTTTCCACTCTGCGCGCAAAGCATCACTCTCAAACGCTTCAGGAAAACTTGTAAACGTTATAGCATACATCAAAACATGTAATCAGATTATTCATTAAATATCGAACACTACTGAAAATTATATTCATAATTCAAATGAACTGTTATTTTAATAAACAACAAAATATTACAATATTAACCTTTATATAAAAGTATACATTTTCAATAAAAGATTAAACAAGTCATTTGTTGTTTTCATACAGAACAGGCTTTTAAATATATATATCTATCCGAATGAAAGTCATCCTTTAAGAGTTTATAAGTTATAAAAAATATTACACGAGGCAGATATAACTCGTAACTGAAATATTCATCATTATATATATGCGTCCGGGTCCCGACACTTCTGACAATAAATATATTCAGCGGAAATAAACTATTACGATCAAATATAATATACTCGGGCACATCTTGTTTGCGCATTCGTCAAAAGTGACAGAATGCTTAATTTACGTTTTGATGAGATTAGTATTCTCTACATTCATCGGTAATTCATCGGTGAAAAATGTGAAATTCGATACACATTTTAACGTATTTTTGTATTATTTCTTAATAACAATGGCTTCGCCAGGCACTCGTGTCATGTCAATCATTACCCGTGCGGAAAATCGTATTTTCCGCACTTGTTACGAAATATACTATAAACGAATATAAATAAATCATAATCAACACTTTTTGAAACAAGGTATCTATGTAATTGTATATAGCATATAACAATTCCCTTAATGAAATATATATTGTATATTACTTAACAAGGATGTAAAGTGTCCTTTTTGATAATTTATCGGAACAAGAGTATTTAAAATGAAGTTATAGCTTAAGTAATATTGTCTTTTATACACAATTAATAGAAAAACAATTTTCTGGAATAACACTATATAATAAAGTATTAATAATCTTGGTAGTTTCTTATTTTATTAAAATAACAATACTCTCAATTATACCAATTAATTTCTATGTAATAGCTAAACATGAGATATAATACATAAGCTTCAATTCTGGAATGTGTACTAAATCCTCGTATGGGAATGCACTATATATAGCTTTCCCCGGTTCTAAATTGCGATGGAAGGAATGAATTGTTGGCATGTCTTTATTGATATAATTCATAAAATAAATTTCATATCTAAACCAGATTTCATTCACAATATTTTGGTATAGTAATAAACATATAATTTTGAATCCAAGCTTGCAATAATGCACCCTCCGTTTATATAACTCATTAATTTCATATCAAATGCAATTCCAAATTTCATATAGAATGCAAAGAACCTCATCGGTCAAATTAATTAATAGAAAATGTACAGTTCATTACTTTAAAATACTTAATATTGATTTAACACCTTATAAAATGTAATTACTGATGTTGTGTATACGCCGAAACAATATTCACATTCCAACAATAGTTGTACATTCTCGGCGAAATTAAGAGATAAATATGGTGCATAAATAACAGCCGACTTTGGACTCGCTTTCTATAATAAATACATAAATTTTACGAGAGGTATAATTAACGAGCCCAGCCGACTACTCCGCATTTTCCGATGACTTTAGTGCGAGTGAGTCGCTTCGTCCGATTATCCATCGATCGTGTTTAATCGAAGGCGTTAGCGACGGGTTTCACTGATAATTCGCAAAGATCGGTCGTTCGTCACTTATATTATTTCATCCGATAGATTTATGTGGCGAACAGCCCGAAGAACCGGCCCATTAACTCGACGATCCTTTTAGCCGTTACGAACGCACCAATACGTAGAGTACGTATAGGCTATAGTAGGCGCGTACACGCGCGCATTACCGAGCTCTTTCGTGCGTGAAAAAGCATGTCCACGTGGTTGTGGGAACCGACCGCGAATACCGTTCGTAGAAAGAGGATGCACCCATTAAAAATAGCCAAGGATGCTTGAGTTGTGCAAAAAAATACGCTGCACGTGCATGTGTGCACCTCTAAGAGAATTTCTCGACGAAAAGTCAGACGAAGAGTCGACGACCCTCTTTGATGCTCCGATCCCGCACGTCTCTGTATATGGTAATTATTTTTCAACACGCCAACATTAATCCGTAGGCGGTTCTCGGTTTAAATGTCAAAAAATTGTATTTTCGGGACTGCTGAGCGCGTACAAAGGGCATATTATTGAATATCATTCGATAATTTCATGCGGCTGCAATACACCGAGGAGTACACAGTTGTGCTTTTGTTTCCTGACGGATAGACAGCTCGAAAGGGCAGGAATCTGATATGCTATTACCCATCTCAATTTTCCAGATAGCACAAGTAGTAAGATTAAAACTTGGAAAAAATGAAAATATGCTATATTTTTCATATGACAAAACAATACCATGAGAAATTTTCGATTTCCAAGCTTACTTTCATCTTTCTTAACATATGAAACGTGTTCTTTTTCAAATGTAATATCAATCATCGACAAAAAATATAAAAATGTATTAACTTTTCGTACAACTGTTATTAAAATATCGATTAGTAATAGCAATATCGCAATTGTCCAATAATGTAGAAGAACTCATTAATGTAAATTTTCCGTTAATAATTCTGAACAACGTTTCATTCAACGATATACGCGCACATATGTTTAACAACAAAAGTCGCTTCTAGCGAAAGATTCTTTTATATTTATATATAAACTATTGAAATCGTTCATCTTCTTGTGTCAATATATTAACGCATCAATCGGGTCCGCACAATTGGGTCATCCAAAAAATCAACAAAATATCACATGCCCGGCGGCGTTTCGTCATTATTAAAGATTCAGCGATAAGGCATGCAGAAATGGTCTCATTTAACGGAACACTGGTGATGATTACTTCCGACAGAAGCTCGTACTTTCATAAGTAATTATTATAAGCAATTTTCATTTTATATTCAAAATAAACTGCTTTTATTTTTAATTGTATCCTATGCACATTTAATATCACATATCTATACAGTATAATCAATGTTAGTTGGAACGGAAAAGGGACTTCTAGGAAAATTATGTCTACGATTAAATCTTATGATATGCTTAATTTTCTGATGTCTTCGATTAATCTATGCAGCACATTAAGTTGTCCTTTACTTTTATTTATTATTCTCTCTAACGTTTAAATGCGCTCTCGTATAAAAAGAGTTGAGGGTACATAATATAAGATTGACAAAGGGATTCTGCATGGGATTTCATTATTAACTTTTTAACTAACTCTAGGTATATACTTAACGATGTATGTTCGTACAGGAACCGATAAAATAATTGTATAAAATTAGCATGAATCGTTTAATCCGTATATGGAATGTAGTTCCAATTTAAAGTTTGTACAATGTAAAAAATATATAAAATGACTTGTTTAAACGTAGATATTTATCATTCGTTAATATTTTCGAAATATGCTACAGGATTACTGAACATATTTGGACCATTTCAGCAAGTTTGTCTTTCCATCATGGGATTGAGTGTGTTATGTTTGTGCTGCGATTGGCTCAATGATTTTAGATGTATAATATAGCTATTCGATCTGCCAACTTATGAAATTACTTTAAAAATCGAGTCATTTTACATATTTACAGTATGCTCTAGTATGGTATGTAAACTATTCTATCCCTCAATATATATATATACATATATATATACAGAGATAGAAATAATTATCCTATTGTGTTTTCTTTTACAAGTTCATTTACGCGATTAGTCAATACCTGATTAAACACTAATTGCTGCAGTTTATTCAAAGTACTTAGTACTGAGTATTTATTTTTCAGTAAAAAAATTATTTTTATGCGAGACGCATATATTTCTACTTTAAACATAGTCTAATAGGTGATTAACAAATAATGACTTGAAATTCGTTGAACCCTGCATAGACCGAAACAATAATGAAAAACTTTCTCTTATTCCTCCAGAAACATACGGTTATCTTTAAATGTTTTAAGAATTCGAAGAATGCTTCGAGATTTCAACTGAAGGAGTAAATCATTGAGTAAGACCGTAAAAGTGATTAAAGGAGCAAACGCGTGCTTCGTCAATGAAATCAATCGGCAAGAAAAATCGCAAGTTCGTTAACCCGTAATTCGAGAATTTGGAGACAATGGAATTATTTGAACAACGGACAACTCCTCCCTATCCCGGGGCGATACGTGTTGTCGGGAGTTACGCTCGCTCTCTAGTGCTAAAGCGAACGTAGACGAAATACAAAGGCACTCGCTCTCTCGTGAACTGTCGGATGAGCTATTTGCGAAGGCTTGGCCCGTCTCGGGTTTCCGACTGACCGATCGATATAGCGCAGTATCGTAGCCCGTTCTCTTATTGCGTTTTTTCTGGCAGGCCTTTCTAAGAACTGCGGTTTTCATCCCGATCCGTCCCCGTCTAGTCTCACCTAGTGTCTCGTGCGCCAAGTTTGCTTTATTATATGCATACATGTATAGGGTGTGCGAGCGTGCATATATTGTATGAAGCGTCTCCTTTATTGAAAATGCGATGCGTCAGTTACAGTTCCCTTAAAAATAATTAGATCTTAGTTGTGGTGGTTGTCTGGCCGAAATGCTTTTAGACGTGGCTTTCGCGCCGCGCGGAAAGCAAGAACGTGTGTCGATGCCGCGATGCGGGTATAACGTTAAAGCGTCTTCGGTTACGAACCCCAACCCTTGCCTTGTGATTTCCACCTCGCACCCTTGCATCTTCATGCATCGAGACGGCATGTGCTGTATATATGATCGAGAAAGACTTCCTACTTGTACGATGTCACATTCGTATAGTTGGAAAATAGAAAAAGCTACTTTTTTTGGCGAACAACTGTTGACATTTTGAAAGTAAACATGCGCCACTTTCTTTGATGTCGACTTGGCAATAAAATTAATACAAGCACGACTCTTGTAGCAGTGATGTCAGTACAACACTAATTAGTATTGACTCAAATGGAGTATGTCTTACCTTCAATATTACCATCAGTACACTTCATATTGCATTTATATACACAGAGGACCGAAGTTAAGTTCCTTATAAGAACTTGAACCGCATGAAACTTAATCGGTTCCCAGTCTTCTATTATTCGCAAACATTTCTATTGATATTTAGCTCAACAGACAACAATGAATGGGATGAGAAAAGCAAATGAACCGTGCATTTAAGTAAGTTTGCATCTATTTTTCAGCGTAAACGTTTCCTCTAAACGAGTTCATGTAGGTTTATGGATTTAAACTTTAGTTCAAAACTAACTTTCAACCGAAATTCAGACTTTCTACTGATTTTAATGTCAGTAAGGGCAAAATTTCAGCCCAAAAACTGACTCAGTTTCCAACTTTTATGACCAACTAGTTTTCAGCGGTCTTGTCAGTAAGGTCGCAAAAGAAACTTATTTTTGGCTTTATATTGTGATTTTTTTCTATTCTAACCTTACTGGTTTTGAAAATAATAACAATTATGAACAATTTGATAATAATTAAAACGCTTCTAACACTCTAAGGTAGTTAGCATCGACCTGAAGGAGGTTCGCAATAAGAACAATTCTTTCGTTGACGCTTTGAAGAAATATAACATTGTATCATACTTTCATTATGGTTATGTGAATGTTATGTGAATAATATATATATATCGTTATATCATTTAGATTGAATATTACTGTAATGCTAATCAAAGGTTGGAATTTAGACTTAAAAAGTAACGTTAATAGTATGATCCACCACATGTTATTTCAGTATTCCTGTAACCTATGATTATTCCTATGGATCTTCGCATTCACAAATGTTAAAAGCGAAACTAAGAGTTCTACGTTACAAAATATTTTAAGTACGCTGGTAATTGCATTTAATATTACATATAAATAACACAAAATGTTTTTTCGAAATGAAACGAAGAAAATGAATAATTATTAATGGGGAAAAAATTATTAAGTAAACCGATACAACCATTAGACTAACCAGAACTTGAATTAAACCTATATGGAATGTATTCTACACAAACTGTAACAGTTAGTTAAATACTACATAAAAATTGCGATTCTAACATAATACGAAGCTAATAATAATTGTGGAAACAGGAACGTAATCTTTCCGTGTGAATAAATTTGTACGTCATAGATTTACATTACCTACTTTTTCATTAATTTTGTGCAATTAAAGCAAATTAAATAACTAAAGTGTCGCGCTTCATGACTTCGGAGGTTGCCTTGAGTTTGCGGTGAAGATCAAAGTTAGAAATTTTCAATTTCCGAGTCGGATAAGTATCAAAGCGCCTGAAAAGAACCTCCGGAGAGTTCTGTTTCTTGAAGCAAAGTTTCTAATTATCTATTGCTTCCCATGAGAACGGTCTAATGCTTTAATAAAATTTAAGACGGATAAACCCAGCAGACCAGGATTGAGAGTCAAAGTGATCTTCTTCAATTCTCGTGCATCTGATTATTCATGCATAAAAAATGGCCCATCAATTATTATCAAAATAAGAATTGCCGTGAAGTGAATAGTACTACTACTGTAGTATATAACAATTATTTATCGAATGTTAAAATTTTATATCGTGACATAAATTATATATTTCATCGTATTATAGATTTACGATATTTAATAATATTATAATAATAATAATAATTACGTGCGACAAACTAGGCTATGAAATATTACAGCGACAACGTAAATCTAACACCAAACTGGTTATTACACATTAAAAAACATCGCCTGTATAAGGTGGCTCATAAATCACGAAACATTAAAAATCTCTTAGGTGCTCAACTCGGTTTTATCGTCGATTTATTATTCATCGATTTTTTTATTAATTGCACGAATAACGGAGTCAATCGATGAATCGAATTTTCATAGAATCGTGATTAGAGCGATAAAACGATATACTACTAATTTTTAAAAAATGATCACCTCCGGTACATATAGCAGCTAGGTACCATTACATCGCATGTCAATCACCTCAGCAAGCCTCGCCGAAACAAATTCAGGGGCATCCTAAGCACTTTATAGTTGGCTCGTAAAAATAAATTACTTTTTTATAGAACGATTAATCTTTCGCTGGCGGAACTTCATTGCCTCCACTGCGGGCTTTCTGCTGCTGCCTCCGTGGCTGGTTTTTAACTACTCTGAAATTGCACTAAAGTCACCACGACGACAGCCACTCCCGAACTGTACGATGCTACCTACTGTCAGAGCACCCAGTGTTCCTGGTTTCTGCGTTCGCTTGGAATGAATTTTCCGGCCTGAAACCGTCAACTTCTCTGCTCGGTGTTAAAAGTAATTCGAGGTTACGTGAATTACGTCCACATACTATAGTTGTGTGTTTACTGCTTCTCATATTGTTCATTTATTATATTGCGTGACATGTGCGTTCCGTGGACGCTCCTTATAACGTCATCAAAACCCAACGAAACACTTTCGGGTGGCCGAATTTTCATTTAACTTATTGGAGTTAAATTTAGTAACAATAAGGAAATCCTCTTCATTATTTATATACATATACTCCGGTCTCCTAATCGATCTTGAACGTAATTGAATATATTGTGAAGGACACGCGACCAGCCTGTCATATAGCCTATTCTTCTGGCAAAAACTTGGGCTCTGACAGCTATATAAGTAAAATTATCTCACTTTGAATTCACAAGTCAACAAAATGACGATATATTAGCGATTATTCGATTATTCGTGTCGGATGTCGACGAATAAAGATGTGCAAAGATAATGTGGTTTCCAACTAAGACATACGGATACATCGTATGTGACAATGAAATATATATCCTTCATCCTAATCAGAAGTAATAATGACCAAATATGACAAAACTTAATTGTATCAATTATTCGTCTACATACTTAACATGCGTATTATCTGTAATGACCATTAGGCTATCTTATATTTACTATAGGAAATTTTATTTTTCGGTAATAAAGAGTTTGCTGAACTAGAGATTTCAATGCTGTAACATTCACCTAAATGACCAAATTCAATACTTCGAACCGACGTGCGTTCCGGATTAAAAGAATTACCCCTTATTTATAAAATACCGACGTGCTGTACAGTTCACGTGTCTGATTAATTTTGCATTTTTATACACCATTATCATAATCTCGCTTTTTATAAAGTACATAGTTATCAGTTTCATTAACATAATTTATATGATTAAAATCATCTTCACCTAGTTAAATAATATTGGATTGAATTTCTACGCCCCCTGTGGGTTCCGTCGAGGCGAAAAACTAAATGCATGCGTGTCCGCCTTGCAGGCGATCCATGTTCTCGGGCACTATGTATTATAATCGCGGAGTCCATAATTAATTTCAATAATTACTAAACACGACGTACATTACTTTTCAACGTTTATTAAATTAGAAAAGTGTACTTGATATTATCATAGTAATTTTCTATCAGTACAACTTTAATTTTATAACATGCAAAATCTGATATTTTAAAAAATATTTTTTTTTTTTGTTGTTATCAGAATTTTCGATTTTAATGTAAAACTAATTCCATAAAATTGTTTTTTTAAATAACGTGTACCAAGAAATTATATTTCAATTATTACTCCACAATGCCATGCTTTGATAAAAGCTTGTTCAACTTGAATATTGAACTTGAATATTTTGGATGTTATAATAATTTTTGACATTGACTTATTTCTAGTTCTTAATGTCAATTTAAAGTTCCAAAAGTAATTGTGTATATTGTCGGGTACAGAATTCGAGTTTAATATGTATGTATATATAACTTTACTTTCATTGAGAAATGTCGTACGACTCAAGTGGAACTCAATTTAAAAGTCATTTTTCAAATAAATCCATTTAACCACATTTATTCATAATTCACAGAAAGCTCTCATATGCCAATAAATCCTTTCTAAACTATACACGCATTGATTGGATTTACTAATGAATCGTATTCCATTAGCTAGTACGCTATGTTTGTTCAGCACTCCTTTAAATTTATTTTCGCGATCGAGAATGGGGTGATTCACCGCTTAAAGCGGAGTATATTCAGTCTGACCTAATTTGTTTCATGCCTAGCAATGTGAATTAGGCACTACCTGCCGTGTAATTACATGTTTTCGAATGAAAAACTATACATTTTTATATAATAAACAAAATCTTATGATATAATGAAAAAATAATGTACTGATTTACAAAGTTATAGCATGCGATGATTAAAATAAGCTATAAAGTTCTCGAAAAGGAATATAAATCATGCATATTACGTCATGCATATAATCCACATATTATGACCCAGGAAAAAATCTGTTTGGCGTAAATTTTGCACAAAGTGCTGTAGTTAATGTCAGTTATGTTACATTTCAAAAAATTCAAAATGGTGGCTCCAATATGGCGGATGAATAATAAAATTCTTAATTTCACATTGAAAAAAATATGATTAAAAATAAATGTAGATACACCGTCCAACATACGCCTAGTTGTTGTACCAAACATATGTATTATGACCAAAAGTTCAGATATGACTTAAAATTTTTATGATTTTTTATTTTAATATGGAAATATAATAACGGCCTTATTCTACATCAAAATATAAATGCAAATGATCTCTTGCAATTTTTTGAAAAAACATATTCTTTTCGAAATAAAAATTCAGTTGTGTTAAAATTCAAATTGATCCAGAAAAGAAATTAATATAAATGTTGTTTTGAAAAGACTTGAAACCGCTGAATTAAAATTAGTTGTCAGATTTCCAGAATTCAATATGGTTGATCCAATATGGTGGATGAGTAATCTGAAATTTGATTTTTAAGTTAAGAAAAATATATTTAATAAAAATTGATGTTCGTAATAGCTAATATTGAATTGTATAAATATTTATTTTATACAATGTAAAAATAAATGTAATTGTAATTTAAATGTATTGCTAACAGTGATTTTAAAATCCAAAAAGTTTTGTTCTTTTTATAATTTAATTAAAGACTTTCTGAAACGTTTTTATTTACTCGCAAACCGGATCCTCAACATGATCATATTTCCTGGGCCCATTTAGTAATCAATAAGGACGCTTTGGTGCTTCATGCGATCCTTTTGAGAGCTTTTAAATACTTGCGTCATCGTTTTAGTGTTAGTAAAAGTCATATAAAAATTATAGTTAAAAGTCGTATATATTAAAACGATTTTTTCTTCAAAAAAGCTGTATTCAAAATTATGTCAATATTTTTATTAGGAAAACAACAGCTAATTTTTTAATGAATTTATATAAACATACACATATATATACTCATAAATTTAGATGCATGTATAATGATATGCACCTGTTTAAAAAAACATAAAATATGATAAATTAATTAGACTCCATACGAAAATAACCGTGCCTTTTTTATTCGTTTTTTTTTTTATGAACAATGAAAAAAAGAAATTAAAACTTCAAGCAAGTTCATTCAATTATTAATAAATTATTAAAAAAAAAAACTTACACGCACATTCTTCCTATTCGTTTGAAGTAGAAATACATATACGTGGCTCGCAATATTGTGGCGAAAGCTGGGTGTCTCATCGATATCTCTGCCGTTAGGGCGAAAAAAAGTCAGGGATTAAGGATCCTATTATTAAGATCCGCACTATGAGTATAAGCCATTGACATGTTCGGCTTTCATGACACAAGTTGAATGCTCTGATGGTTTGCATCCATTGAAAGTACTATTTAACATTTTCTTGAGACTTTTGCAGATTATTTTTTAATCTTGAATGATTTCGAGAAAATTTTTAAACTGAATGGTTATATCTGTACTCAAAATTATTACAACAGTCCCTTAAGTAGAGTCAGCCTGATGAATAATTTAAGCGAACAAAATTCTGAATATGGTAATTTTTGAGGTCGTAAGTATTGGTCGAAAATAATATATTACCGAGCATATGTATTTATAACCAAAAGTACAGATTTAACTTAAAATTTTCGTGACTTTTTATTTTAATACAGAAATATAATAATGAGAAGTGTTTCAATCAATTAATTACGGAGTATGAGCGTTACCGATAAGTCTGAACGAAGAGAAGTCCTTATCAGTGTTCAAGTAAGGGCAATTAGCGAATGAAGCTTAAAACCATTGCTTATATTGGCTGATTTACGTAAATAGAAATGCCTGTTACGGTAATGTGCTGTGAATTGACTAATTAATGGCTAATTGATAATCGATAAATGAAGCTATATCGTTTGAATGTCCCCTTATGTTATTAAAACGTTTATAAATGTCAATTTCATACGTTGGCTATTTTTTATTTCGAAGTAACAACAGGATATAAAAACTATTACTATGAGTTTCGCTATTTTTTTGTTGTAATGATGTAACCTTTACATTTACCAATAGCTGGAATATTAACGCGGTAAATGGCAAACATTCATTCGGCAATGACACTTCTGCGAGCCCTCAAGATCTATTCGCATTCTCAACTTTACTTATTTTTTCATAATGTCAGGTAGGATTGAGTATAAATTCAATTTTAAGAAACTACTTTGAATTTTAGCTTTGAATTCATGTTTGGCTACCTAACTCAAATGGACATTTGGTAACTACAAATTTTCTGGTTTTGTGATGTGCAAATAATATGTGACTAATATAGTTTGAAAGAAAGAATATTTTTTCGACTTGCACAAAATCGTCGAATCCATGTCCACAAAATACACAGTGCTTGCTGTGAAATACCTTCTTTTCTGCATGACTTAATTTTCCATTAGACGTTGCGCAGTTTACTAAAGCTGAAATAGATGTAAACACAAGTAAAAAATCTTTCATTCTACAATGGAAAAAGTTTATTTGCCGTGCTTTGACCCTACTACGCCTTAAAAAACGACTGGTAATATTGTCCTAAGAAAGGCGAGATGGGTTTCTCACGAAATCTTATTTTTACCGCCTCTTAATATTTTCTCTATTTTTCTGAAAGCAATTAAGCACTTAAAAAATTGTTACTCAGCATTATTTTATATCAGAAAGTAAGAATTTCATATTTTGCCGTAAAATCAATTTTGCGATTTCTACTTTTTTTGTATTCACGCCAGGGTAAACGATTCGCCAGAAAAATCGACGAGTGTAACTCGTACGGAATGCGATTTTACACTACATGTAAACGAGCGCTCGGTTATTCGAGTGGCGCTCCACTCGAAAAAGTTTAGAGAATTTCATGGCGGAACATGGCGAAAAACATTCGCCGCTTCAATCGTTGTCACTTGGACAGTTATTTTAAGACTTGAGGTGTCATGTTTCTCACAGGCTACGGAGTAGCCGGGGTCCTATTTCACCGTCGAGTTGCCACTGGCGCAGACTGGCTGCCGCATCGTCCCCGTAAGTACATATATGCAACCGTGTGCAGGTGTTAGAGGGCACTGTTGCTGTGTCGTTGTCTACAAACGGACATGAGTAGCATTCGCAAAGATTCCTAGAAGCCCCTTAGCGGAATGTCGATTACGGTCCGAGGTGGACGACTTGTTCTTGTTCTTGCGGTGTACCGGGCGACGTATTACAGCAGCAGCTGTCGCATCGCGACCGCGATGTTTGCCAGGACGATTTTAATTATTGCAGAGGTAGAAATCCAGATGATAGCCCCCGAGTAGCTACCTTTTGTATTGCTTATGGGACTGCGATAACGAGAGTCCGTCTGCGGATTTTCTATATGGCTCTTGTGCCATTAACCGCCGACTTCGTGCAAGGTAAGCACATATGTTCTGGTGGAAGTAATCGAGGCGGCGACTTTCTTACTCTTATCGTGAAATGGAAGAACTGATCCTTGTCGTATTACTGCAACGATAGGCGGACTTCGCGCCTACTTTCTCACGAGGGAGTATGATTATATTCGCCCTTTCGATAATTAAAGTGCTGATTAGAAATAACACTTAATCGTCCATTGACGTAAAATATGAAATGCATTCATTTTGTGCTCCTTATAGTGATAATTTGTATCTAGATACTTATGTAAATGATATTGCCAATCGATGAATGTAATTGTTATCACGGGGTATCAGGCATTTTAGTATACCCATTGCAAAAAAATGTTTATATCGAATATATCAATTTCGGTTTATTTTTTAATATCGTGAAATACTATAATATAAATATTAAATTAGTCAATGTTACCTTTTGTAATAATTTCAGACTTACGATCTATCATTGACGTATTATGTTGTTGTACATACTTTATACTTTGAAGCATTATTTCTTCGGAATACATAGTTGATCAGCATTTGACAAATTTTTTATCGAAACCGAGTAAATCCAAAAATGGATTAAAGTAAAATCTTATTTTTGACACAACTTGGCACCATAATTTGGTTGATATTTTTTTAATCTTTTCAGGATAGAAAGAAAAGGTTTAGTCCTTGATCAGTTTTAAACCTGATAGAATGAGAAAGACCTCTTAAACACATACACAAACGCGCAGGAAAAATGTACATTTATCTACAATTCAATTCGAGTTTAAGGTGAGCTTGACAAATGAATTAAAGCAAGTGGAATTCAATTAGCTGTATAACAAAAGGACTCATACATCCTTTGCTTTAAGCGTAACGTGTCTGCCTTGTTTGCTGCTCAATTTGTGATCGTCATATGCAAATGTGGCATCTATTTTTCATAATAAATCAAATGAAAATTTAAATTTATGAATAAATTCGTGCAAAAACGAGAAGACACAAAATCAAACAGAATTTGTTCAAAATTAACTGCAGATAACAAGAATCATATGGTAATGAGTGTCGATCGTGTTAAAAAGAAAATGATGTAACATAGTGTCGGTCCAGAACTCGAACATCAGTGTCTTCGTTAAAAAAGAAATAATTAACGCAATAAGTAATTAAAATCGATGATGGAGTTGGAAATTGTTAACATTTCAACTGATTCTAAATAAAAGAATATAGAGAATTTAAAGCCACAGGGTAAATATAGTACGTAGAACTATCACAGAACATTTCTTTCTGACATTTCGTCCTGAAATTCTTTCTCAATTTTTCTATACGGTCATATTCTCCACATGGCAATTACAGTATAATCAATCTCAAATTACAATAACAATTCAGTCCCGGTATTAACCCCTAGGGTTAATATATTGTCCTTCCGTATACATATAGTAATCGGATGTAGATTAACTCTTGTTAGATAAATCGAGACAATTATTGGCGATCAATGTGCGCAGAGAAACGCATTATTGAAATCTTCAACGCGGATTATTAATACCGCAATTATATTCTATATATATACATGTGTATAAATATGGAAATATTGTGCTGTTGACATTAAATACACTCTTAAAGTATTTTTATATTAAAGAGATATTTACATGAGAGTAGTGAAATAAATAATTTCAACTTACTGTGTACTTCTACAATAACACATGACTTTGCTTTTAATTTATAATCTCTCGCGTGTAATTTTTAGTTTAATACTGCATGTAACTAAAACATTTTCTTTTATATTATCCACAAAAATATACACAATTCAAAGCATATAATAGTTTATAATAGTATATATACAATATTCTACAACTAAAAAATAAGTTATTTTCCAGAAATTCCTAATTAATGTATATCCTGTTGATTGAGCCCGCATTTCAAACAGATATATATGTATACACTTTTACACAAGGCGAACTAGATAAGGAACGTACAGCATTCACATAGATATACGTATGCAAATAAATTAAATAAGATATAAATTACGAGTTCTGTATTTAAAAATATAATTTGCGTTTTGGCTCGCATGCATCATGAAGGCAGACATGATGCTACCGTTAATATTGTCGAAGTAATTAAAAACTTTCTATAATTTATTGCGACAATTGTTGTGACAAATTCAACCCACATAATCGTAATCCACTGTCATGTTATCTCGACATTAACTTTATAGCGATCTGGATATACGACCTTGAAATGCGTTTTATTACTATATAACATTTTATAACATCAATTTTTTAATTTCATCATTTATCGTTCGATGCAATTATTTCAACTCTATATTGAATTAAAAAAATATTATCATATTATATTATAATAAATGTTTTTTTTTAGAATTTCGGTCATGGCATAGGCTATACAACAATTGTTTTTTATTTTATTGCTGTCTTTCGACATTTAATTTTTCCAAATTTTGTTGAACATTCCTATTTTCTCAATTGTTTTCAACATTTTCAGTGGTCATCTTTCGGACACAATTAACATCGTCGAGTTCAATCTTACAGTAGTCTTGCGCTTTTCATGTTGCATTTCAGTCGTTTCTACCAATTTCTTTTATCTCGACAAATTTTAAGATGTGTTTACAACAATAAAATGGCCATTACCAAATTACTTCTTGACATGAACATGTCAAAGCATTATTGGCGCGATCGCATGTCCAAGTCTCATTACGTGACATTCAATATTCTCGCTCGTTTCGTGTTAACTTTTCCGAAGGACATGGGTTCGCCCTCTCAGCTCGTTCCCGATCAGGGTCATCTTTTCAAAGAGACAAGCCACGAATAAATACAGACATGCAACTAGTAATCACAAGTAAATAAAATGAAATCCTACTTAGCTTCATTAACGCTTGAAGAAGTACATACATATTCGAGATTATTTTCGATATGCAAAACACGCTCGTTGTGAACATAGGCTGCAAGAGCGAACAATGACATGCGCTGCGAGTACCTTATATATATAGCACATTCAAACGTACAGTTTACGCGATGCAAACTTACTTAATAACTCATTGAATATTCAGTAAAATTGAAAATATTGAACAAGAAAAATCGTAGGCATTTAACTATATGGTTAAATTATCAAGTACTTTATTTAATGACGTAATGATCACTGTTATTCGTGCATATAATAACGAAGAAAACGCATCGTTCAAAGTTGTTGGAATAACAAAGTTTAATATTATTTCCCATGGGAAGAAATATAAAATAAATCCACTCTGCATTTATATTTAATTAAAGATAATATATATCTTTAATTGAATCATAAATTGACCAACACTATTTAAAAAATAAAAGAAATATCCAACACTTCTACTAAAAGGAATCTAAATAAAACGACACCTTTACTTATTAAGTTATCGGCATTGAATAAATTGAGATATAATTATCATTTTTAATTCGCGTCTCGTTCTTTTTCTATTAATCACATTGAAATATACTTTCAGTAAACTTACACTTTGTAACTAGCTACTTCAAAGGTAGCGGGGAATAATGAAAAAGGAGAATTTTATCTGACGCTTGGCATCCTGGAATTGCCACCAAGAATATGTGAAACTCAAGAAGAAAGAAAGACGAGTCCAATTGCCTTAGCAGAACTTAATTGAAACAAATATACACCCGACGCACCCGAACAGCTATAGATTATATATATGTGAATGAATTACATTGATATTGAGTGCAAACACTTCTGCATAGAAATAATATTCAACGAAATGCACATACGATTCGTTATAAACTTGCATTACTGGTTCCACATTTCGAGGATCCGATAAGCGAATAAGTGTAACATAAACCTGAATTTCATTACTTAAATAGATAACACCTAATTATAATAAGTTTAATTAAAAAGTTAATCAACGATCCGCGAATCAAAACCTTATTTTCTGTCCCATTATCTGTTATTTAAAACAGAGAAAATAATAATGTGTCGAGTAAAACATGTATCTTGTAGTGCCATCGTTTACTTCATGCATTGCAGATTATACTACGATAAATATGTCAGTAATCGATCATGCACTAATTGGATTGGATTAGATTTTTTCTATGTGTATGAGTTGTTGGTGCATCTAGTCTAATCTGTTTTGTTGCTCGTGATATTTACGTCGCAATGTGCTTTATAGTTCGATTATATATAACTTCTGTTTCATTATTTAAAAATGAACTGCGGTTAATAATAAAAACTTCAGTTCTACTAAAGGTCGTGACTTATTTTTAGTTACATTTTAAAATAAGCTTAAAAATAATATTGATGAACTTAAATAATAATTCTTATTAAATAAATAAGAATAACTATTATTATTTTTCAGAAGGATATTCGTTACCTATATTCATCCCCCTATATATAAGTTGGTGCAGATTCCACTTTCATAAACAGTACTTCTCCTATATGTACTCCCGTATGGGTTCACAAAAAGGTCGACATTAAATTTAAAAAAATACTATTGATGTCTTTTTGGTAATAATTTTTTTTTAGGTAATATATATTCTCTATTTCTTGTCCGCCTTTCTTAGAAATAAGAGTATTCAAGTTCATTATTAATTAACAGTTAACAGAATTTTACATTTATAGTTTTTTTAATATTAGATAAATAACACACATGTATATAGATGAGTGTGCATGATTTTAAGTGCACATAGTCATCCATTGTCAGATTTATCTCATGTTCTATATATTTAAGAATTTAATATAAATTCTTTCTGAAAGTCTAACTCCACATGTACAAGCACGAGGACCTTTCATAACCAGACAATATTAACCACAACAATAAAGCATAATCGATTTGTTTAATATGGCTATTTCTATTTTATATAGCATTCAAGGGCATTGAAGGGCAGAAAGGGCCGTAATATAAAAAAAAAAAAAAAAAAAAAAAAAAAAAAAAAAAAAAAAAATAAACAAAAAAAAAAAAAAAAAAAGGCTATTGAAATATAGAAAGCACTCAACAGAATCCTATTTTTAGTATATGAGTCGCAGATTAATGAAAAAAAAAATTCAACAAACCAGCAATGATAAAATTTGTTGGTTCAATAATCAATCACATATATATGTAACGTTCATTTAAGTGTTTCCCATCCAAGAATGTCAGATTAGATTTAAATATATTAAGCTCGAGTTTTTAATTATGATCATATATATATATATATATATATATATATATATATATATATATATATATAGGTGTTCACAGTTTTTAATATTAAGAATTGCCTGTTTTGAAAGTATTTTATTAACTGTAAATGAGTATTTAAGTTTTTTGGTTTTTACAGATAATGTGTTAATGCACGTCGCAAAATTTAAGTTTTGACCACTAATAAGACTTTACAGGTCCAAAGTATAAAATATATTAATAGTAATAGTATAATTTTCAATACTGCGGAAAATCGTTCTCCGCGAAAGCGAAGGTTGCTGTTAGGCATATATTTCAACACTTGTACGAAATAGTTGAAACTCTTAGAGCAATGAATAAAATTGTCAAATGTAACTTTGGGCATAGTTGGATCTTTTGAAAGTTTAAAATTCATAGAAAAAAAAAATAGTTTAGGGATTGGTCTGAACAGTTTCTGTTAGGAATTTTTAAAATTATGTGGACATTAAGAGGCCAATGATCTTTACGGTGAATCGTATCTTTCAAGATTACTTTAATCATCAGCTGTTGAACATTCATTTCTTCACATCTCATTTTTCATATTACCTATTTCATTAATAATATCCAAACCTCAATTATTGCGACGTACGTAGAATGAAAAATCAAATTGAGCTAATGATATGTTTTATTATTCTTTCAGTTCCGAATTATTTAATATAAATCAAATTAATATATATCGTGAATCGTGAATATAAGTTTAAAAATACAAAAATGTAGATATCTCAGAAACGTGAGCAGTAAAGGTTTCCATATTTCGATATCTTAACACTGCAAATGATCTAGAAACATTCCTTCCATTCCGAGTTTAATCTATTTTCAATGCCTTTTTTCTTAGAGAGCACTGTGCTAAACAATTCCATTGTAGACCAGACTTGCAATATATTATTGACATAAAAAATACAGATTATATCTAATAAGGGATACTAATTGATATTTATTGTGTATCGACAAAAGACCGATATAAAATTAAAAATCAATGAAAATCTTGAAAATATGCAACACATGAAGGAATGATAGCTGATGAAAAGGCGCATGAAGAAAGTTAGAAAAATCAACAAAAATGGCGAAAATATAGAAAAAAATAGTAATGAAAGTAAAGTAGAGTAGGGCACGTACGAGTATGACCTAGTCGTATTTGAAATGATATCGCACATATTTTAAATTCAATCTGATCATATCTGCGGAAAAATCAAATGAGATTTATTTTCAAACATCGTTTGGACTATTACAATTTTTTATCCGATTATAGGTTTCACGTGGCAAAATTATATAAAAGATCCTTTCTAGCGAGTTGTACAATTTTTATCCATGGAATATATACGATAAATAATCACTCTCATAACACAATCTGTCTGAAAAAAGTTAATTATCATAAAAAATCAATTTCTTTGTCGTTATGACGATTTAACGCGTCGTAATCGACAAATAATCTTTAGCGGGTCGAGTCGAATCCGCGAAATATGAAAGTCACGAAGTAAATTTTGCTCTCATTCTCCCTCGTTTTCAGTGCAAAGTATTTTCGCTCTCGATGCGCCTAACTGCAAGCATGCGGATGAAACACGAGAGTCATTCCGAAGGTCTTTCACGGTAAAGCAGAACCTCTCGATTCGGTGCACGAATGTATGAGAAATTCAGGACTTACACATGTGTAATCATCGTTGAAACTCCTCATCTTAAATTCTACCACAGGAGCAACGATTCGAGGGACACAATTGAACTTGGCACACCCATCCTGAAATCTCTTCATCTCTACCCTTCTGACCGACTGACTCTCTCCCTCTCTCTCTCTCTCTCTCTCTCTCTCTCTCTCTCTCTCTCTCTCTCTCACAAACACACACATGCGCGATGTTGTCGCACTATTAAGGATCTGGATTTGGGTGACACGCAAGGACGTCTGTTCCGTGCACCTGCAGATATATCTTGACTGCATACGAACGTGCCTACCAAGACGTCCTGACGTGTTATCGATCGCTCCGCTCTGTGCAAGATAGAGAATCTCGTATTCGCATTGGTCATAATAACTGGAGCTTACGTTTATAGTTAACTGGGTGCGTTAGAACTGTAACTGCTCATTGAACTACCGTGCCATGTGTAGTAGGATCGAGGGAAAGGGTCGAGCGAGAAAGGTAGAGAAAGAAAGGATAAGAGAGAGACAGGCAAGAAGGGATTGAAACGATAACGCTAGTTAGAACAGTAAAGCTGGTACCAACCGGTCAATGCAAAGTCAACGGTTTAGCGTCGCTCGTAAGATTCAGGTGCGTGTGCATAGCCCCTATGCAGTTTCTGCGCGCGTATCTCCAAAGCCATGCATATACACACGAACATTTATCTAATACGAAGGCATATGCATGCAAATGTACATACGCATCCGGCGTGTCGCAAATGACAAGGGAAATGCTTGAGTTTAGAACACTCGGTCTCGCAACTACTTCTAGTAGAAGCAAGCATGCAAACAGACGCGTATAGTATAGCTTCTCGCTGGTGGCTTGGTGTTTATATACACACACACACATATATACACATGGGTATCTACGCCAAATCCTATAGGCAGTATAGATATAAACTTGTACGAAACACGAGCGCACGTGAAACCCAATGTGAATATGATGCGAGTTTCTGTGGCTTACAAGTAGCAAGGTGGAAAATGTGTACTAAAATAAACCTCAACGTCAGTACGTTTTGAGTTTACTTTGATAACGTTAAATATTAAGTGAAAAGTTCCATTACTCGGTTGCGACTAAATTGAAAGCTCGAATCCGCGTTTCGCTCAGTCCCGAATATTATAAACGTGATCATAATCTGATGGTTTCGCGGATAGTTTCTGTAAATAATTCAGCAAATGTACACAAGTATATTCTTGGAAAAAGTTGAAAAAATAAAACAAACAAAAATTGGAGAATTTAAAATGCTTTTTATCACCTCTCTAGAGAGTAATGTCATAATGAACAGATTAGACACATCTGAATAGGTATTTCCTAACATCCGATTATGTATATACATGTGCACATTTAGATATGAATTGATGTACGTACATTTTGATGTAATATATGTGAAAAGTTGCTTTTAATCTATACTAAAAGAAAAAATTGTACATACGGTTTACCAACTAAGCAGTCAATAATACGCCATTTCTTTTTTTTTTATTATTTTGTAATATTATATTTTCATACGCAGTTGAATCAATAAATAATTCTATGACGGTTTCGCAATTAATTAATAAATCTTGGTTATCAGTTCCTTCGATATGTAAACTGATGTAGAATTAGGGCGCAGGATTATCATTATTTTGAATTCGCGGAACTATCCGTAAATACGAGAACGGAATATGTTAAACTCGCAGCTTTACTGCTGAAGCTGCACATCACTTGTTGATGCCGCGTCTATTAAAAATTGCACTCGTTGGGTCGGATGATTTTGCTGCAATTTCTTTTAAATTGTGCAACCTTTCGGGCAATTGCATCCATTACTTCCTGGTTGTGGTTAATATGTTCATTCATTTTTATTAATAGACCCAATCATTTTTTTTTAGTGAGTTTTCAAGGTGATACATATTACATGTTACTTTTAAGGCACTTCGTTTAAAATAGTTATTTTATGACATGATTTGTCGACGATGTTTCCGGAAATGTTTAAACATTGTTATAATTAATACGTATTTATATAATTCTTACAATAGAAAATTCTATCGACTGAGTACCTTTGAATTATAAAACAATTTTTTGAAATTAGTTTCATAAAATTGTCATATCTCGTTTTCGCATTCATCACGTGCGTATGCATAGTTCATTTTTAGAATATTTGTTAATATTAGCTATTCAAGGTAATATTTTTAATTCGTCATCAATAAAAGATTTTCGGAAAAAATCTATCTACTCAGATTTATTTTTTATTAGACAAAATTGATGGTCAAATTAGAGCTGATTTAAATCTAACAGATCTAAAAAAAAGTCATTTGAGATCTGACGAAATTAAATCGGATATTAATTCATCTCATTTGTTATATAATATGGGTATTGAAATTAATTAATTCATGTGCCATATGATAAATTTAGTACTGATCTAAGTGACCAGATTTGAATCGGATCCAAAATGTTTCGAATCGCGTTATTATGTCTATCAATCGATTTATGACGTCAGATCTCTCTTGAGCTAATTGCCTACTGGAGTTGAATTTTATATTGATTTGACCTTATTCTATCAGATTTGTTGTCGGAAATTTGAAGTTTGTTCTATTCTAATTATTTTTCTCGAGTTGATGACATTCGTCATATAAAATAACATATTGACAGTTCTAATATTTGCACAATTAGATTTAAACAAGTCTGATTTGATTTGAAACAATTGTTTTTCTTTGGATTGTCATCTAAATGCGTATTAGTAATCAACGATATATTTGTTTGCATTTAAATCCATCAACGTAAAAGTATACATTTATGCAAAAGTATTAAAATTAACAATATTATAGAACTTTATTAAAATTTTGTATCGTTCGCACAAAATTTTAACAACAATGAAACATATAAAAATTATAGAATACATTTACCGAATATTATTTTAACGAGTTTTTAATAACAAATTATTTGCAGAACGTTCATAATGTCAAAATTATTACAAGTAATGTGTTACTTTATTGTAATATTTGTACGTATAAAGAAAATTTTCTTTTTGCGGATAATACTATACACTTGGATTGCATTCCCCTACAGTTGGAGTTATATACGCATATATCATACTCCCTTCCTTTCGCCAATTTGTGTTATAGTGACAACCCCCAATGCGGCAAAGTGCTTAATGGATTGCCCCTATATTATTTAGGCAATGAATAATATCCCTATATCATATATTTATTAATTCTTTCGGAAAGTGAATTCATCAAAACTTTCATCAAAATATTTTATAATTTGAAAATGGATGAGCGTTATTAAATGCCTGAAAACGACAGAAATAAATGTTACTGTATATATATATGGGATTATGAATATGCAGTAACGAATAATAAGCGAAACGGGGAAAAAAAAACATATAATACGGTCTGTGGTTTAAAATTGGATTAATAAGTCATATTCAATATCAATTTGCCATATCGACTAAATTATGTTCCTACCCAATAACTCGATCACTCTTGTAGATTGGGTCGAGTCGATGAAGATATTTCAGGATTGACGAAGAAGCAGTAGCTCCTCTGTAAAATGATTTACATATAAATGCGTGCATACTTAGGAGAACCAAGAAATATTCTGCACCAAACGGTGGTATCTAAGAGAGAGAGAGAGAGAGAGAGAGAGCAGAGGGGGGGGGGAGTATCTAGCGTGCTGCCAATATCAGATGACGAAGTGTGTAAAAAGTAAAACCTGAGCGTTTGCTGGATGATATAGTGTAGTTTACTCTTACTCCGGCCTTACAGAAAACTCAGAAAGAAGCCGGGCGTCTGTCAGATACCGGTTCTTACGCCTGTACTCTTGTGACGTTCATCTCAGGACATCAACCGACTGTTTGGTGGAACAGCACGAACGAAAGTGCACTTTTCTAAAAATATATGCAAATTTTTATTCCTCCTTTTAGATTATAACTCTTCTGTTAAATTTTTCTTAATATCTTTAAGGACAAAATCACACAGTTGTTGTCAATTGCATTCTCGTAAAAGTTACTATTATGCTTGCAATTGAAATTTTAATCACGTTTTATAAAAAATCTATAATTATCTATTGCCATGAGTAATAATTAATAAGTAATTTAAAAAATTGTAATGTATTATAGGCACTATAAATCTTTTAAAATAGACATAATAAATGTATATCTAACAAGATGGAAATATAACAAAACTTCCATTTAAAAATAATTAATAAGCAACAAGAAATAAGTACACGTACGTATGTATGTATATATTGACTTGCCCTAATTATAGGTTGGTAAGATTCTATTGGAAATTATATACCTCAATAGCGAACGAATATACCTCAATAATGAACGAAATTTGAAAAAACAAATTTTTGTAAGTTACGATGAATTTCGAATTTTCGAGCATAAGGCCTAATGCATATAGCGAATATGTGATGAACATAAAGGCACAATTACGCGATTTTTAAAACTATAGGGATAAACAAATTTCGAAACAAATAAACAAAAAAAGTTTCGAATCTATTTAATATTTAACGATTTTACAAAAGTGTCTAGCAATAGTCGCAAAATAGCTTCTATTAATCAATATGACAATTCTGCATACTAGATGCAGATTTTGAAATAAACAAAAGACATCATTATACAAAAAGAATTCACTTTATTCGGCTTGTGCACGTTTCAATTCGGAAAACTTTTTAAAACTAGTCAATCAATGTAAAATGCTCATAAATGCGATTCCAGCTAATTTTGCTTCATTTCACTTTCAAATTATAATTGATACACATGCCGCAGATGTCATTGAAAGAGAAGAGATAAAACCGGTAGCTAAATTAAGCTATACCCAATAAATTTGACTCTATCGCCATTATTTTTACGATGTTGTTCGCCTATATGCCTATAAATAGATTGCAAAATGATTGAGGCTACCGAAATTTACGCATGCTGGACATAATACGTTTTCGAGCAAAAGAGCAACGTATATATGTACGAATATCATTTGCATTCGGAACTGGTTGGCCTAATGTACGATAAGATTTATTTACTACACCGAATTTCGAAGCCTCGGCTTACACCCGTATTAAAAATCATTCGAAAGGTTTTATTCCCCGAGATATTTTAATTGATTGAATTTATACGTGCTTTGCATATTAAACCCTTCAATGTAAGGAGTATCAAAAATAAACTGACTTTAATTTCCGAAATTATCGACCGTATCGAGTGCCTGCGTTGCGCAACCAATTTCGTAGAATTTCAAAACTGGTTCGAAAGTATTTCGCTCCAATGAACGTATGTCGTATAAACTGAATTTCGAAATAAATAAAAGTAAGAACTGCAATGAAACGAATGTGTTATTACAACTGTGCCTAGTGAAGACATGACAGTCTCATTACCTTAACGTCATTTATATGTAGGCAGAATTCTTTACTAATCAATCTAACATATTACTTTCGATTATTTATTTTTAAGACAACAGCAGAACATGCGAAATTTTTTGTTTGTATATTAATAAAATGCGCAAGACAGTTATGGTTAGTGTACTATAATTCAGTCTAGTATGCGACATAACGATTTAGATATATACAAAAACCTTTATTCTTATTATACATATACAAATTTTATCGATCAATTACAGAAACAATTGAAGTTTACCGTATTGCAATAAATTTCCAAAATTTGGTAGAATCAATGCATTCTTTTTTTCGTAGTGTATTTCAGCTGCAGAATGAGTTGAAATGTAACAATTCACTTTCCTATTTTCTTCTTTCTACAAATATTATAATTATTTTATATTTTAGAACTATATTACGTATATATATATTACTAGTAATTTAGGTATATAAAGCGCGTACAATACATTTACGAAGACACGGCGATAATGATGTTAACGATGATAATAATGGCATAAAGTTCGATAAGAATAAGGTTCATAATCATCGCCGACAGCAGTAATGATATTGATCACTATCGACCATAACTTTGATAATAATGATAGTAATATGAAGGACAATATAAAGATGTTAACAGTGACGACGATGCCAACAAGAAAGAGCCAGTAAAGGTGGACAAAACAGCGATAACATTAATAATGATAATCAAGATATAATAGTGATGATAGCATAGTGAAAATAGGAAGATTCGATGTTATAATGATAAAGGTATAACGGCACTGGTAAATTTCTGATTTTACATTTGTGTTACGAGTCTAAATGCGGATTGTTGTTGGAAAGTCCAATACAAATTCATTCTCCGCGATTTTTCGAAATATCTATCAACTAATTTATAAAATCTTTCATTTACGTTTGATTATTAGCGATTATAATAATTTTATTAATTTGTAAATTTCGACCTACGTTTTTAACTATATTATTGGTTTGTCTATCTGTTTTCAAATTTGGTCAGTGTTGACATTTTTGTCAGATCAGCTGGTGTTAATTTCCAGCTATTTTCATTTTTCATTAATATTTGTTTTATCGTGTTTTTTCTTCGCATTATGGATATATTCCAAAATCTAATGAGTTCTGCGTACGGCTCCAGAGTATCCAAAAAGAAGTTACAGAAGAAATTCTTTTGATTTATGGTTTGAAATGTGGAGATTTGTTGAAAAAATAGGGGGTAATTTTTAATATTTTAAAAATTAGGGCAATCCGACCTACGGTGCTGCGGGTCAAATTAATACATAATTACAATATATGCACTATATCTTTGCAATATATAGTAAATATCATTGGTCAGAAATACTATTCACTGATGCCAAAACTAATGATTGTCGAACAAGTTGAAATTCTTCTCTATTCTCGTGTAAGTGCAACGCGGATATTTTATTATTAATAATGTAGATTCGAATAACATCAACAAACAGAACGTACTATAATAAAAAGGTAAGTAGTTACAGCCGATACATGAGGGCTGCTATACTACAAACTGATGTTGCGTGCTCTTATAGCCTGTGACACGGCAGAACTACTTGACACGTAGCTTTAGCATCAGTTAAGTCAAGTAGAAAAAATCCGTTCGGATCGGCCACTGTGAGAAAGTGGTATAGACACATCGTATATCTGTAAGAGAACGCTGAGTCAGACTGACTCGAAATGCTTTATGAAATGTGAGCCACTTATTAACTATCGTTACAATTGCTAAATTTCGATTCCGACATGTCACATTACTTAATCAATGTGAAAACTGTCAAGAAATTTGACATCGATAAAGCCGTTAAACAGTTCTTATACTAATATTATACTGATATTCAAGATTTCTAGGAATTAAATGTTTCATTTTAAGTTATTATTGAACAAATCATCATGCAACGTTCAATGTTGTCCCGACAAAGTTTTGCTGTTAATAAACATCGTAATAAATATTAATAATTATTTTAAATAAAATATGACATATTTTCTTACTTGTGGAATGAAAGTATTACTTTCACCAGGGCTAATTTGTACTTAAAATTTGTAAGTAAATAAGTTGACAAACCATGTACTTTTTTACAACGTTTCCGTAAAGATTTCGTGCAATTTCAAGTAAATACGCACTGCTTTAAGTGGGTCAATCATGTTATCTCCGGAAATCGACGATTACCGATGGATTTTTTTTTGGAGTGTGGTCTAGATATGAAATCCGATGTAAAGTTTCCAACGTGTCGATGATTGAAATAAAAGAATTATCCTCTCTTAGTTTCAAAAAACCCGACACTACAGGTACATTGAGGACAAAGTCCAAGACGCATGAAGTCGCAGTTCGGCCGTTTTTGTATATTGACGCCGTTGAAGATCTGCGTGACTCTTCTAGGAGCAGAATATAGAAAGGAGCAACACTGGGCGGAAAACAGAGTCCAAGTTGAAATACCGGTCCCATCGTAGCCTCAATGTGCGAGCGAGCTCATCTGGCAGAGTCCGACCTCAGTCGATCTAACTAAGCTTCCGTGATGCTCCGGGCGGAAAGTGCCGAGACCTGAGAACCCTCGTCTCGAAGACGCCGCCGCCGATACAGCATCAGGCTCCGCATTTTTCTCGGCTTCATTCGGCAATATTCGTACGAGATCGGGTGGCTTCGGGCACGCGAGATCCACGCGCATCAAGGTCGGGGCCGTCCACCTTTCTCGGCGGCGCGGCAAGTGCACGAGGGGCATTGTGACGTTGCTATACATTTGCTACATGAGTAAGCAGCAGTGGAGGCTGGCGTGTTGCTAGCAACATAAAAGATCGGCAGCAGGCCCGAGAAAAGAAAACCAGGAGTGGGGATGGGAGCGAGAGGAAGCCGTCTCTCATCTCCCCATGGAGGAAGGAGGAAAAAAATTAGTGCTCCGGGCAGAGAAAGGCAGCACCGAGAGAGACAGGACTAGAGTAGAGGATATGGAAGAAGATTACGGGGGAAGGAGTAAACAAGAGTGAGGGAGAATGGAAACTAAAAGAGACACAGCGTTAAACGAAATAAAAGAACGCGATTGACAGGAGAAAAAAGGAGTGAAGGTATAGAGGGGCTCTGCCTTCTCTCTCTCTCTCCCTCTTCTTCGAAGCGATGAGTACCAAGGAACGACTCCGGCCTGAACTAATCGTAAAAATATATATGCCGACCAGCCGAACCACCTGCCTGATTTTACAAGCTACTTCATCCGCAACGCGCAGCATCGCAACTCGCACCGTCCCGGTGTTCTTTAAAGCTCCGTACACACCGAACGAACCAAACGATCGCGAAATAATCCCAGCCGAGCGCTCTTCTAGACTTGGGTTCGCGAAACGCCCTGCATATCCATTCCAAAACTAACGAGTCGCGCCAGGTGCCAGGTTTAAATTAAACCAGGACTTTTAAAACCTGATGCCTGATTTGGTTCGCCCATATACACACCGTGGGAATGGATCGTATCTAGATACAATCAATACAGAATACGATTCAGTTAGTTTCATGCGCCTACTCCCGTTTATATACGTGGATCAATTGGTCCAAGCCAAGCGAATCTTGCTAACTGAGCAACGCGACGAATGTTTGTTTTTTTTTTTGCTCTATGAAGTGATATGATTAACGCAAGACACCTGAATACGATCATCGACCGGTTATTCGAATTTATTGTTTTTGAGCGATACATCATACAGTACTGACTTCTGGAATTTCAATATATTGAAATCTTAGAATGAAGATCATACAACTTTTGTCTTTGATTATGAAAATTTAATGTACGCCTGAAAGTGCAAAATTATCAACATCAGTTGAAAAACTGGCATTCATTGTAGAAAGGATCGATAATGCTATTTTCCCCGTAAAGTTTTATACTTGCGAATAAACACTGTCATTTCTACTGCGCTTTAATTGTTCATTAATTAGCATATTTGAAAATAATAATTTTCAATAACGTTAGATGATATTAAATAGGCAACCACATACATTCAAAATCTCAATATACTTTCAATTAGTTCATCGTATCAGAATTTCTCGTCGATACGGGTCTTCTTTGTTATTGTGGTTCATAAGGGTTTCAAGGGTACAATTTCGAAGCACGATAAGTGCAAACCCGTATAAAAGTGGCCAAAAACTCAGTATCTATTAGAACTAAGAAGAAATTTACAAAAGTAGCTATTAGTTGCACTTAATACTTAAATTAATTATAAATTAATTGAAATAGACGAAAGTAAAGGAAGGAGATAGTAGATATAGAAGATTGAATATTTAATGCTTGATACGATCACTTAGTTGGTTGATAGACCAAATGTTATAAAATGTATTTAGTTGCTTATTATTAACCAACTAAAGTATCAATATTGTTATCAATCTGCTATTTGTAATTAAACCTTGTTGGAATTTAAAATTTCTCCATCATGACACTCAATCACATACTCTGCTAAACTGATTCTGATATGTATTATATCTTTAGCATTTGAGTATCGAGAGTCAGGTGCAATTGGGCGACATCGTGCACCTCCGAATACTATTTATCTTCCTAATTGGATGTATTGTATCACAATTGTATCACATTTTTCAGTCCATATCCCTATCCATATCATATATCAATAGGACTCTCCAATCCAATTTCATTTACGTTCTGACCAACTATAGCGACTGTGTAAGGCACGTACTCGTGCGCATGCTTCAGACAATTAACGACTACCAAGTCATCGTTTCCATTTAGTATACTACAGCTTGTTAGTGTCATCTTCAAAGTTTCCAGGTTTCCACTGTTTATATTTAAACGTGCGATGATAGCGCAAATGCTATTTTAATACTTAATGGATGGAGCAGTCTTCGCTGCTGAATAGTTGGAGATACGAATCCCTTCCCGTAAAGATTGGGAAGACAAATATAATGATTGTAGTACATCAAATATAATTATAGCCTTATAAACTATTGAAGTAAGATCGACTGGACGAAAAAGAAGATTGTTTGGAATTTTTTCTCACACTACCGCGGTCACCTCTCAATGTATTTTTTAAAATTTCCGATATAGTAACTACAACTATAGATATACCACAATAAATATATTGTTCTCTATAAACTAAAGGCCAGTTTCACCAACTCCGATTAAAGCGTTATTCATCTATTAAATTAGTTTAACCAGCATCTTGCGTTCCACCATTCTGGAATGTACGATTGAAACATTATACATTTATGCTTATAATTTTTAATATATATTTATTATATATATTATATAAAAGATGTACAGTGTTTTTATATGTACAAAAGTAATGTATGAAATACATAATAATATACGTACTTTCATCATCTGATAAAGATGATATTTACACTGCAATTCTCAATTTCCATGTTGATCGACGTAAGTCACACTTGACTTTATCGCGTGAATAGAAAAATAATCAAAATCGCAAAAAAACAAAAAAAATAACGTTGAACAAGCAACCTAGATGCTCTCAGCTGATGTGTGTCGAACGATAAACTCAAACACTCCCAATCCTCGAACAAAAACAATTCGCATCGCTGAACTGGATCTTACATCATACCGATCCAGATGAGCCACTTTCTAGTGGAGTAGCCCGTCATCTCTGTATATACTTTCGGTGAAATCGTCTTGACCCGAACGATTTATGCCGACTCGATTTCGTGCGTGGAAGCGAAGATAATCTGCGAAGCCAACGAGCCACCGTGATTCCGTTAAATTATACCGGCATCTTCTTGCTTTGCGTGTTTTCGTATCGACTTTGAAAATTTAGCACCACGCGCGCAAATGTCAGAAATTGGACCCTTATTATCTCGAAACTCTTGTGAACCCTAATAACAAAGGAGCCCTTATATCGGCGAGAAACTCTGATGCGATCGACCAATCGTCAAGTATATTGTTACGTTGGCTGCAGTTGATGCAACGAAATATTTCAATGTAGATCATGGTATAATATCGCGATTCGTTCGGAAGAATGGAGCACGTTTTGGGTCAAATCGCAGTCGGAATCATTCATTGTTATATACAGACATTTTTTAATATTATTATATTATTTGTCTTCAAATATTATTTACAAATTATATACGAAAAGTTCGCTAATTATATGTATATGTATATTATGCTGTATTTTTTAAATTCATTTTATTTTAAAATATGTACAGGACAAGTGCTTACAAATAATAATAATATAATAATATAAGTAAATAAATCACAATAATATGAAGAAATATATATATTATACATACATATATGGTTAAAAGCAACAAAACCGACGCTTAATGTATTTTTTAAAGTCACAGGAACTTGCGCGCTGAAGGGTATATAGGGAATAGACTTAAAGATGTCGAAGACGGAGAATAGGAGAACAGACGCGAAAAGAGGATTTTTAATTTTTAAATTACGAACTAAATGTTAAGTAGTATATTACGCAACTATAGTGAGGCAAAATGATCTCGGACAAGTGAGGAGTTTGGCACACGAGCAAAGCGAGTATGCATATGATACAGGGAATGTAATCTCTACTGGGAACGAATGCCAATATGTAAAATGGATCCCTTCTAGCGTCGTCAAATTGCTGAAGTATTTCCAGACGATACTTGGCAATATAGGCGTCAGGTACTATAGACGATAGGAGATATGGACGAAAACTCTACCGTACAGTAGCAGAAGATCACAGTGGTTATATTGCTCCAATAACAACATTTTCGATAAAGAACAACATTGTCCATGAAGCTGCTCGGTGTTTAGAGTTTCTCTTGCACAGAGCACCGCAGAGCTGCTTTTAGAATATATTAAATTACAACTGGTGAGTGAGGGGGAAACAGCCGCTAAAATTGAAACAAAGATAGAATAGAAGGCAGTGGGCCCCCCCAGCTATATATATATATGTCAGACAGAAAAACTAAAGAGTCATAACCCTTAGTTCCACCAGTAACGACAAAGAACCAAACCCTAGCGACGAAAGATAAAAAGACGAAAACCTGAAAAGGGAGAGTCGAAATACGTACGGAGACGACACCGATATAGCCAGTAGTTGAGAAGAGAATTGATATTTTGCAACACTGCTATCATTGCTGAAATTCGACAGAAAATCGCGCCCGAGGATATTTAGATGGCCATCAAGTCCATACGATAAACCCAGCGGAAGGTGACTCATTGTAGTAAAAGCTCAAAACGGAGAATTTCAAGGAAGTCCTAAGGAAATATTTTGATGACTGAGCAAATATCAGCAAAAATTGAATAGAGCGAAATGAATTACACTGATAAAACGAAAGAAATAATAAAATCATTAGAGATTTAAAAGTGAAAATTAAAATTAGTTATTTATACTACAGCCGAATATCTCTTATTAATTAATTAATCGTTATACGTCTCACGAGTAGATTGCACGTTTCGAATGTATATAAATAATTCGTGCATATGAATTATACCCTAATGTCGTTACTTACTTATCAATCATATATTAACGTAATCTTTCATAAAATGTGTATTATATATTCAAATTACTTGCACAAAATATTTAAATCAACGAGCTAAAGATTAATGAATCAAGCACATACATAGCTTTAATCATGATACATGTATAATTGAAGTCATTAATTGTTACTAAAAATTCCATCGCCTTTGTCTTTATTCAAAAGTTCCCAGCGTTCAATCAATTAGAGTTCTCCTCAATCTCCGACGTAACATCGCATCGCTTCGTTATTGTATACGTTCGGCAAACACAATTGCACCGACGAAAACAGTTCATTGATAATAAACTCGCCCATCCCCCGTGATAACGTATGAAAGGAAATTCAACCCGTGCGGAACGAGCCGTGTGCGGAGAAGTTTTTTTTTTTTTTTTAACCAAGTTTTCCAGCAATACATATTAATGCGAAAATAATAGAAGGTCGTAAAAGTCCGTATGAAAAAGGAATTTTCTGACAATTAAACGTTTGGCGTGATTTAGAATCACTCTGAATGCAATGTGGTTCTTCAGGCTCGGTCGGCCTGTTAGCGTTATACGAGCTCGTTCGTCATTGTCTCTCGTTTGTACGTGGGCGCGAAAATATGCGCCCACTTTCAACATTAGATTATACGCGGGCCGCCGAGCTCGCGATTTTAATGGATTTTGAAGGCGAGCTTGGCAGGAATTAAATACCGAGCTGGTGAAAATCGGGAGGCACCAGCAACAGCTTGCTCATACTTCAACTACGCGCCTTGTACGCGGTCCTCCGGCGAGAATTTCAATAGCGAATTCGCAAGGCGCCAGGTTTGGGACGAAGGGATACTTTAGCTTCAGCGTCTCAGTGTATCGGCCGCTTCTGCTCGCGTATATGATGCATCCCACGGAAAACGAGCTGCGAACCCTCGTCCAACCTTTACATAAATTGTGTTCACAACTATAGTATATGGATCGATACTAAATGCCCGTCGAAGTTACTGAAAATTGAATTTGCGTATATGGGCAAAGAATAGTTTTCAATGACTCGTTCAATATCTTCCGAAATCCTATTCACATTCATATAATTTGAAAATACTCGAGGATGACAAATATATTCAGAATTGTTAAAAAACAATATATTACGAAACACTTGCATTGGTTCTGCTGAACGGTCGTGATCGAAGAGTAAATAAATACCCTGATGATATCCATCCTCCCCTAATATCTCTCTCTGTTTCTCTCTTCCTATCTATATATGTATCTCTTTTTAACCTTCTCTTTCTATCTTCCACCGTACCGTCGCATATTATGTCCTCGCTGCGCTTGATTTCGTAAAACTAAATGGATTGACAATAGTTTCTAAGATTGCCCCAATAGTGTACAATAATTGTAGATTAGATAACGAGTCGAAAAAGATTGGTTTAAGCTAACTTACTTTTTATTATTTAAATTTCTAGTGAACGCATTCGGATCAATCTTTTTGCTATTTTCTGTTACTTTAGTGATAAAAAAAAGATAGACATAATTGTTTATTGTTTACGTTGCATGAATAAGCAAATGTGAAAAAATCTTATGCCTGAAAAATTCATTATTGACGATGTTTCTGAAGAAAATTACTCAAAATTTAGTGCGTCATGGTTTTCGAGGTCCCTGATTACGAGTCCGATGTCAGTTTTATGAAATTCAAGATGCACTCAAAAACATGTGAGAACGTAATCAATTTTGTGGAAGCATGTACCAGAGCTTTTTATTGTTACTGTTACTACGCGGAATAGCAATTTTTACCATATATAATGGCAATTTTTCTCATGATGAAAGTCTATCCTCAAAATTCCACCTGGTATGGTAAGACTACATTAATTTTTAATGAAAGTAAAACTATTGCAAACTTAGTTAACGTAGATTAATTGTAAAACTTCCTTAAATTTAAGCACGGACATTTGATGGTAGAATATTTTTTTTTAGAAACGTATGCATTTTACCCTAGTAGTAAAGGATGCCTGTTTCTGTCCATGTTTTCTAACCTCTATGCTAATGGAGTCCAGAAGAAATAGGTCTCATTTCCTTGATAATGATATTAAACTAATTAACGAACTGAAATATAGAAATTTAACGAACTAAATAATGCACAGCACTATGAATCTTTCTTCTATCTACAAATATTTCGGATTTATAATTGTTCAAAGGACAATATTATACCGCAGTTAAAAGGAAATAATAATTACAAATATCTTCTTTAAATTTTCGTCTTTTAGCCGATGAAATAGAAATGCATTTTCCACAGTGTAAACATTTTCTATTCATGATCTTAAAATTGCAATAAAACTGAAAAAGTGCATCGAATAATTTATGAATATTTTATTTGCATTTATATATGTATATATATGCATGTAAAGATATTATTATGGAATACATACATATTTAGTTTAGTATAAATAATAATAACCTTGAAAAACGTATAAACGAATTATTTATGATAAGATCTTTATTTTCAGTGCTGAACGATTAAATACTCCTTGCATTGTTCAGCGTAAGATGGGTAATTGGAGTTGCTTGAACTTTCCGTTAAAGTCGGTAATCGATATTAACTATCCGAGGAAGGGAATATTCCCTTCGCCATGTCTTTGCGCGCAGTGCTCGAATTTTCGATCATTGCTACCATTTACTGCCCATGTTAGATGAAGCGTTCATTCTTAATCGACCTATTACGGCGCGAGATAACAACGCCCGGAATGACTTCCGCGTGGGTCTACCTTCTGCTAAATAGCGAAGGTGTCCCGCGATTAGTATCCCTGTTACGTGCCTCGGTTATACCGTTTCTATAAACTCGGTAGCAAAACTCAACGGCGAAACGACCCCTTTGTACGGATCGAACTAACGTATACGGAACAAAACATCCTACTGATGCCTCGATGAACGGAGGAAGCGTCTCTCGTGCTAGTTTCAGCATGGCTCTGTTCTTCGATGCGCATCGATGAGATTGCACAGTCGTGTACTGTCACCGGCATCGTCGGGCTTGTTTGTTTTATTTTCCAATTCAGGCGGACTCTATATTACCTCATACAAAAAAGTTTTATCTGGCGATGTTGACTTGTGAAAAGTCAATTCGTCCACGCAAACAGATAAATAATTGATGAACATTGAAAAGTAGAAAATAAGATAACATCTTATTTTTAGAAAGTATATCAACAATCCTGCAGAACAGTTTGGACTAAGACCTCGTAAAAAATTCTAAAATAAATAAACTAGATTCTACTTCGAATCGATATGTTATTTATTGTTATTCTAATTAGATATTCTTGATCACGTCTCGATGAGGAAATAATGAGAAATATCTCTTGTCTTAATCTTTTTTCATTTGACGATGAATATTTTTTTTATCAGATTAGGATTGGGGGATAGAATAATAAAAAAAAAAAAAAATCCAAAGCTCCATTATCAGAAATCTGCGTCTTGTGATTGATCACTGATAATGAAAAGTACGTAATTTAGAAGTAGCAAGACAGTCTAGACGTGACATTTTCCCAGGTGTAAAAAATGACTTCTAAAATTGATTTGAATACACGCATTTGAGACGAGACATTCCTGTATAAAAGTATGAATCGAATCCGTTCCAACCAAGTCAATGATTTAGTGATATGATCCCATCCGCCCTGTTACTCTTTCCACCAGAAACTGTTCGCGACTCCGTCAGAGAATCGGTATTATCTAGATATTACATCCTATACTCGCTTTCAAAGTTTTAACATTTCCTTCCTTTTCCGGGGTGCGCGCTAAATTTACGAGATTGGTTGATATGTGCGGCCAATTTCATGACTTCTACCTAGTATGCCTACATAATCGCACGGAAGATGGCCAGACGCGTGTGCACTTACCACGAGTAGCTCGAGGCGAGAGGGAAGAAGACAACCCATGAACAGTGGTTCAAAGAAAACATCGAGAAGGGAAAACACGATATATCGAAAAATACTGGAAGGGGAGACGGAAAAAGCATCGAGCTACAAAGAAGAAGATGCAAAAGTTTATAGAGCCGACAGCAAGTACGCTGGACGTACAGGCCACGCCTAAAGAGCGAGCGCTCGGCTTTACAAGAATATTAATGTCCAAGAGAGAGCGCTATACATATATGAGCGTAGCGTGGAGTCGGCAGTGTGTGAGCTGCCTTATGCTTCTCGTGCCATCTCGCTTCCTTCTTTCCACTATGAGTTCCCTCGTGCTTGGTCGCAGCAACGAGACGTTGGCCAGAAAGCACGGCATGATAGAGGCCCTTGCTACCGCAAGAAAAGAGAAACGCAGCCTCAGGCAGAACAGGTTGCACGGCGTTCGCCACATCATCCTCCCACCCTCTCTCCAACTTGCTTCTCCTCATGTTTCTTCTTCTCTTTTCTCGATGGTGGCAGGCTGCCTCCGTGATGCCGAAGAAGGGGAAGATTCAAGAGGAAGAGCCAGAGCAGGATGGTCAGAGCAGAAATGGAGGCGCGAGAGCGTGCGAGAGATACGACAGCCGTAAGGGCCAGCAGCCAGAAGAAGAGAGGCAGGAGCCGACCGGAGAAAAACAACGACGGGAACTGCGGGAATATCCAGGTAGGCCCTTTGTTCCCGCGTTTCGAAATTAATGGCTGGTGCCTCTGCGAGAGGCCCTCGAGGATACGACGATCATTTAATTGAGCCAAAGCAGCGCGGGCGGGGCCACGCGCTTCCTTCTTGCTAATGTTTTCTATACGGAATGTTATTTAATTCTCGAGCACTCTAGTAGATGTGCACCCTGATGTCGCTATTTTGTAATTTTTTTTTTTTTTTTTTTTTTTTTTTTTTTTTTTTTTTATTTATTGTTGTAATTTAAAAGTCCTCGCCTTAATGACGAGCGGAGCGGCGCCGGGAAACGCGACCGGAAATGAGTGTTTACAACTATAAATGCCACTACAAAAGGAATGAGAAAAGTCTGGAAACTGCAAAGGATTCCCTCCAAGATATTTCGCACTGACTACGCAATACACGGTTTACCGAGGAATTTTGTAATTGGTCGTGCGTATGTATATATATATACCACTCTGTGAAATCGGTCCACGATTTCACATTTAAGGACTTGAAATCTCGTGATCTCGACTCACCTTGATACGAGTATTGATACGAGAACTCGTTTAAGACCTTCCTTCTGCGCCTCAAGTTTTGAAGCATAATTCGATAAACCCGTCATTTCGTCCCGTTCTTCTCCGCTATCCTTTCACCGTCGCTCGTAGTCGGGTCTTCTTTAGACCCTTTAGTGATCCTCGCCAGGGAATTATACCAGTTACCCTAAATAACGTAATATAAGCCCCAAAAACAACCTGTAACAGCGCTGCTTTGAAACCTGTGGCCGCGAAAGATTATTCTGTTACTGCCATGAGGCTAATAGCTTCCGCTTCGTAAATTTATTCGAAAAGTTTTTGATGGGTCATGATATGATCGACTTGTACGTGACGTGTATTGGTTCGAACGAAATCTTCATTCAAGATGCAGAGGGTTTCAGCTCATCGAAAGGAAACTTACTCATCGTTATTCAAAATACGTTATGAATGCTTGCAACATTTGTTATTTAGCAATAATTTCACTTTTCAGTAACGCCACTAATTTTTTATCATAAATAAAACGGAGCATGCGCCTAATAAAAACTGATTTTTCTAGTTTGTCTAAATAAATGTGACATCAAAATCAAGATTTAATTAGGTCTATTTATATTATGAGATATAACCCAGGCTTATTTAATATCATATTATATTCACACGTATGTCTGACGTAATTTTCTAATTCATATTTCCTAAACGTAGAAAAATTGTCTAGAAGAACCATATAGGTATTCAATGGAATTCACAATGTTTTATTAAGTCGGTTTCTTGTCTGTCTGTCCGGACGAAATTTTTCAGTCAATTATGCATGCACTTGGGGATGGAATAGAAACTAAAAAACTTTGAACGCAGATCAGAACTGGATGGCAATGCAATATAGTAGATATATATTATATTATACTTATATTTATACACTGGACCATGCTGCATCATTGTATAGTTTAAGAATAGAGGAACACGATTTGTCCAAACATCCTGGCAAGTGTAAAATCGTTCTCTTTTTCTTTCTATTGTATATATTTAAGATATCAAAAGATTCATACAATTTACTTTATACTTCGTCGGTTCGACTCTCGTTACTAAATT